>VUQR01008784.1:95179-108460 GCA_015108515.1 Hemichromis elongatus | reverse complement strand
GCTCAGTGGTGTCATGTAGTCGCTGTCAGAGGTCAACTAACTCTGAGCTGTCACCTGTTGACCATTTTCCAGGTCCTCCGGTTGACGTGCAAGGGAACAGATTATATGTAACACCGCCACTCAGACCTGCACCCACACCCCTGACCTGAGGAATTGTAGGAAAAATGTTCCAGTAAGGTCAACCAGCTGCCTGCTGGGTTCATCACATGTGATAGCTAAATCTCCTAGCTATCAGACGGGACACTGTTTTGAGGGTCTGGGGCCACCCTCGGTCAGTGTTGTGAACCCATTGAGATGGGGTTGGCAGCTTCGGCAGGGAATGCCTAGCCGTCGCTATGGGGTTTGGTAGGTGGAAAGCCTACAGTGGTGACGACACCCATGGACTTGATTGCTTGTTTTATTTGGCGGCACAATAGACGGAACAATTTGACAAACCAAGGGTTTGTATTTTTTGGAAGGGGGTGTTACGGCCCTAGCAGGGCCTCCTCCTGAAAGTGCCTGTGTGGGCGTGGCCTACGATCTCTCCTGCCTTAGGTGCCACCTTTCTTTTGTGGCACAGCTGACCCACATAGGCAATCAAAGCTATTTAAAAGGCAGAGAAAGGTGAGCTCTGGGGTGAGGTGCCATGTGAGTGGTTGCAGCTAGTGAGCTGTGTGTTCGGTCACCCATCTTTTTTGGCTTACTTTTCAGTTCACTGACCAACGCCTCAGTTTTGTTTTTTTAAATGGTGATAGCAGCTTGCCCGTCTCTTTTGGTTTAGTTATTAATAGAAGCTTTAATAAAAATCTTTAATTTAACCATTTTGTCTCTGTCTCCTCTTTTCGACCCAGACATTTTTTGTTACTTCCCTCACATCGCCTGGACCCTTTTGGGGGAACGTAACATGGAACAAAAAATCTTCACAAACATAAAACACTGTGGTTACCATGTCTGTTTAGATTACAAATTATTCTGCGTTGAGAACTAATATTACTTTAAAAACAGACTCGTGGCCTCCAGTGAACAGGGAAGAGAGTAAGTAACTTTAAAATAATGATTATTGTAATGTTAGGCAGACATTCACTGCACTGTCTCATCCTCAGCTTTAGGTCTCTTCCTGCTAAAAGTAAGTTCTTCCTTCCTACATTTGTCAAGTGCTCACTCTTAAGTCCTTTTAAAACCAGACGTATAAAAGCCATGTGAATGTTTCATTTGTTAAAAATATTTTTCAGACTCAGTCCTTGCTAAATGCAGCCGTTCACGCCAACGGTATCATTTTACTGGACAAATCTGCAGCGTTTATTTATTAATTTTTATAAAAGGACTTTTTTTTTTAACTTGCGCTATATAAAAAAAAAAAAAAAGATTAAATTGGACCTAACCTCACATTTGCCAAAAAATAAATTCACTAATCAATCAAGATTACATTTTTATTGGTTGCTTTTAATAGACAGTAGAGAAAATCTCTCTTAGGATTTTGAAGAAGAGCCTGGCAGAACCACTGAGCCAATTCGAAATTAAACACGATCCTTTAAATATTTGGAACATTTGGAAGATGTGTCTCTATACTGATTTTTAACTAGATTGGATCTGGGGTTGGGCAATGCAGGTAGGAGTACTCAATGCTTTATTGATTATTTGATTATCATTATCTAAACTAATGAACAGAATGTATTTATTCTTTTAACTTGACCATAAAAAAGAGCTTAAAATAGAATCATTTGTATCTACTAGTACCATATAAAAACTATGCAGTCTTTCAATTAGAAAATAATGTACTGATATTTTGATACCGGTGCACTGTTGGCTCCCAAGATAAATGAGGAATAACTTGTGGTTAATTGAAGAAAAGAGTGGGCCCTCGCTACTAGATGGTTAAATAATAATTTTAAAAAAATTATGCACAACTCATATTTTGTAAATGCTTTAGCTGATAATTTAGCATCTGACTTTCTCATATCATAGAAACATGTAGCTCAATAACACTAACATGCAATCAGTGACTTTTTAAACTAAGGAATGCAAAACCTCTGTAACTACATGTGTGCAGTATATATGGTCTGCTGGTAATACCATCTGTGCTTTCTTCCTAATAAATAGGTATATTTATTACATGAAGTTCATAAGATAGTCATTTCATACAAGGAAATACTGTCCTTCTGTTCATGTGATGTACTTCTCCTTGTTTCCTTTAGAATTTCAGTTTGTAAGAGCTTGCAGTTATGTCATGTTTTATTCAAAACCCAATCGCAATGTCACAAACTTTGAACTTTAAAATGAAATACAATATATAAAAATGTTATTCAAATTTAATTCAAATTAAAAAAGAGCCTCAAGGTGTTATAGAATTCCAGAAAAACAGATATCACTCCAATTTTCTGGGAGAACTTATACCCAGGTCAATTTCAGGGTCTGTGATTACACCACCAGACATTAACCAAATTTAATTCAGTATCAGCATTTTTATGGCTTTCAGTTTAAAAGCAAGAGAATGGCATCTCAACAGCAGACAGAGCCATGACAGTCATAAGTCAATATGCTATGTAAGCTTTTAAAGGAAGTAAAAGATGCCAAAGGCTCTCACATGATGCATGAGCTTTGAGATTTTGCTGATCCTTGTAATATCGTTGGGTTGAGTGAAGCAGAGTGGGAGATTAAAGAGTAATTAGGGATAAGAAAAAAATATTTTTTTGTGTACTTAAATTCTGTTCATTAAACATTTTCTTATTTATTAAGCCCTAAAACAGATTAAAATAGTTTAACTTACTATCAAGTACAAATAACTGTTTATTTACTGAATTTAAACTCGGTGTATAATCTCTCTAAAAATGAGCTCTATTTGATTTACAGTACTGACAGGACCATACTTTATCAGAACACCCCAACAATAAAATAGTCATTAGCACTCATTAACTGTTTCTGTTTATAGAAAGGTAAATAGTATTTGCTTGAGTTTAGTTTAAGTTGCTTCTAATAAGTGAACTATTCACACAGAAAGAAAGCCGTGCAGCCTTACTTCAATGTGTATGAAATTTAAGTGCACCAGGTTGCAGAGCTGTATAGTGTTTACATCACAGAGCTGTGTGCATTAAGAGTACATGGCGAGTTCTGCACAAAGGGTAGTGATAAATTAGCAAAAAGAGTCATGGACAACATTTCCACTGCTTATGGGACCTGTCACTTGGCTTCCATTAAGTTAATCGGGCTTAGGAGCACAAGATGATAAATGAGACAGTTCTTTGCAAATACAGGTAGGTTGCCACCTACAACAGTTGTCACACTTGTAGTTAGAGAAGAGAGGAGATGCAGCAGATAAAAGGACATTATTTAAAGTCAGATACACAAAAAAGAGATTCTGTTTTGAGGCTGTGACAATAAAAGAGGTACGGACTGCTGTTGCTGTCGCCTAAAAGCCCGAGTTCTTTGATTGACTTTATCAAAACAAGGAACATCAAAAACAAAGACACGCTGGGTGTTTTGATTTCCTCAGGGCATTCAGACTATAGCAGCAAGGGCCAGAACATATCTGAGCACAGCTCCATCCTAAAAATGTACTATGTAATTATCCACCCTTTGGAGAACGGTTACACAAAGGTGAGAGAACAGTGGAGAAATTCCCAGATGAGATGGATTTTTTTGTCCTAAAATGAAACTGGCTTGACAACTTATTTGACTTGGTTGTTTATTATTCATTAAGTGTTCCACATTCAAATGTTGTTCAACTGTCAAATAGGATTGTTTGAGCTCAACAGAAACTCAATAGATTGGAATTGGTTGTCAGTTTTATTCTCAATGCCTGGGCTGATCCTAATAGCACTTTTGTATTTTTCCCCCAATAGACACTAACCCATGTCAACCACAACTTCCAGGTATTATTCACAGATTAGTTAAACAATGAAAGCTATGAAAAATAGACAAGTTTTCATAAGAGAGAGAGAGAGAGAGAGAGAGAGAAAGAGAGAGAGAGAGAGGGGGAGAGAGAGAGATAAAGATAAGTGGCTGATAAGGCTGTGAGGAGGATCCATACATCAAAAGTCTCGGGTTCTTAGCTGAAAGGAGAGCAGCCTAAACAATTTCAGCTACTGAATGTTTTAGCTTTAAAATCACAAGACATTACTAATATTAAAAGGCCACTCCATCACCAGGTCAAACATGCAATGACGAACCATTTCTACACAAAAACTGCAGTGCAGCTAAACTGCTCAAAAAAATAAACATGAATTATAACCATTAGGTAAATCAAACTGGGCATGTTTGACAAAAAAAGCTAACAATTTAGTCCTATTTTATAAGTCAAATCATTTTATAAGCCAGATTGTTGTGTCTTAATAACCACAAGTTCTATTAAGCTGCAGAGCTGGTGAGTTTTGGAAGTCATCCCATTGTATAACTGCTTAATTACCAAGCAGATGAACTGAATGTTGCTCCAATGAACACATGAAATAACACTGACCACTTGTCAACTCACCGTGTAAGTGATCACTGCCAACATACCAATCAAGGTCAAGGAGCTGATGGAGAAAGACAGGGCGGGAAGACCATCTGTAGAAGGAAAATCAGGTAAGCAATTAGGGATCTGCCATTGACCTTTGAAGGAGACATCAATGGACTCTTAACATGTACAAACTCACAATCACAATTTCTGCTCTTTTTATGTTTTTGGTAATGTTTTTCAGGCAGCTGTTTGTTGAGTCCTGCTATTAGCTAAAAGGTTAAAATGATTCAAATCCTATTGAAGTGAATGTATTAAATACCGCAAACTGTTCGCGTTATCTCCAGGTGTCTACAGGAAGCTCTTTAAAGTATCCATAGTAATTGGAAGACAGTGAAAACTGATATTATGGCTAGATTTGCTGTGCAAATAAAGTCCATTCACCTTTCAAAGAAAGTGCAACTCTAAATGCTTTTTTTTTTTAGGTAATGTATGGTTTTACTTAAAAGTATACATTACAAACAGTGGAAACATAGTAGTAAGGACAGCACAGCAAATTAATGACAAACAAATACAATACTGTGAAAAAGTATTTGCCTCCTTACTTATTTCTTGTTTGTTTTTTTTGTTTGTTTGTTTAAATGATAATTATATTATGGAAAAAAATCTTTACAAAGTAATTGCCCCTGTTTTTAACTAAATTTGTGGAAAGCTGAGCTCACTTTCACTAGCCACACACAAGACTGTTTACTGCTAATCCTGAAACAAAACCTGCCTGACAAAGTGAAGTGAGCTAAACGAACTATAAAATAAAGTTAAAGAAAAGAAACACATCTTGCCATGATCTAAGGAAACTCAGTAACAGATGAAAAACAAAATCAGTGATATATATCAGTCTGGAAACCTTTTCTAAGGCTTTGGGACGCCACTTAATCATGGTGAGATCTATTATTTACAAATGTTGAAAACTCAGAACAGTGGTGAATTTTCCCAGGAATGGTTGGTCTACAAAAATTACTCCAATAACGCATCTATGACTCATCCAGGTGGTCAAAAAAAAAGAACCCAGAATAACACTTTAAGAACTGCAGGCTTCACTTACTTAATTTAAGGTCAGAGTTTATGATTTAAAGATAAGAAAGAGACTAATCCAAAAAAAGCCATCCATGGGAGAGTTCCTAAGCGAAAACTTCATCTCACGTGTATTAAAAATATCTCCCAAGACTTTAGAAAGAATATTCTGTGCACTGATGAGACGAAAGCTGAACCTTTTGGAAGGTTTGCATCCCGTTACATCGACCTTAAACTAACAGAGAGATTTCTTGAAAAGGACATACAAGCAGTCAAATATGGTGGTAGTGGTGAGGGACCGCTTAGATGCTTCAGGACCTGGACAACTTGGCGTAATTCGTGGAACCATGAATTCGGCTCTCTACCAGACAATCCCGAAAGAGAATGTCGGGCCATCAGTTTGTGCCAAGCGCACTTGGATTATGCATCATCACAATGATTCAAAACACACCTGCAAATCCACCTCTGAATGGCTTAAAGCAAAAAAAAAAAAGGGTTTTGAGGGGCCTAGTCAAAGTCTGAACTGAAATCATATTGATACACACTGGCATGACCTTAAAATGGCCGTCCATGCTTGAAAACACTCCTGAATTAACATAATTCTGTAAAGAGGAGTGGGCCAGAATTCCTCCACAGTGATGTGAAAAACTAATTGCTTATTATTGCAAAAGCTTGATTGCAGTTATTGCTGGGTGGCAAAACCAGTTTGAAGTTTATGAAGAAAAAGTATTTGTTACAAACAGGCAGGTAGGATTGGATAGCTTTTTTTCTCCCTTAATAAATAAAATCATAATTTAATTTTTTTAATTAATTTCAATTATTTTGGGCTAATATTAAAATGTGTTTGGTAATCGGAAAAAATACAAGTGTGACAAATATGCAAAAGCAAAAATAAAATAAAATAAGGAAAATATCTTTTCAGAAAACTGCAAGATGTGGTGGTTTTGTTGCAAGCCTGAAAGGCTGCAGCTTAAAAAAGAATCACGATTTCTTAGTATTTACTGCTTTTACTTTGCAAGCAGCCCAAATTCACAGATCAACAATAAATGTTATATCCTTGAATGGAGATACTGGTTATTTGTATTCAGGTAATCTTGGGATTTAGTATGTTATTTTAAGGAATAGAATTTCTTTTTCCAACGATACCCCTATTCAACATTTTTTTCATCACTGCCACTTTATTCATTGATCATAGCCAGTGCTTTAACAGGTGGATCTCTCAATTCTGAAGTGTGGTTGAGCTGATGTGCGTCACCTTTGATTGAGCCAGAAAGGGGACCACCCATAAGGCAAGGGCAACAGTAGGTGTCACACCAGCTGTCAGAGTTAGAGTTAGAAGACAGGGATTGATGAAGAGACTGATTGCCACACTCCCCTGTCAGGATCCCACCTGTCATAGTGCTCCAAGTAAAAAGCTACACATTTGTCCCTCTGTAGATATCCCGCATTTTCCCAGCAGCAGCTTCATAATGCCCAGCCCACCTGTCAACACGGGCATAGGTGGCTCTGCTTGCCTTTCTCCTTGACAGTGGAATTTGAATGGGAATATTAAGTCAGTATTCAGGGCATGTATAATTTGTGCTGTTTATATCATTTATCACTTTCCTTTATAGGTATCTCACAAGCAGCAGGACAAAGAAGTGGAAAACAGAAATAAATTATATACCTGCTCCCTATTGTATTGTATGCAAAAGGAAAACTTTGAAGTCTGACAGCTGGGCTTAACATTAACATGTGAATACGTGTTTTCTACTCCCGAGTGTTTCATTGCGAATTTGCTGCCTTTGTTTAGTGGTGAGCTTGGTAAAATAGACAATAGCATCATGTTCTGCATAGAGAACATTCTGTTCATAAACTCCACACAAAGCAAAGGATACATGTTTGCTGCCAGTCTTCTTGGTTTCTTGAGCAGATTTTCCGGGGCTTAAACATAGGGAATATTGTCTTTTATCAGTGGTGCTTCCACATCTGGACAGCTTCGATTCCAAGAGAAAAGGAATGAGGCAGCTCTTATCTCAACCTCACACATATATATATATATAGCCCTACAGGCCTGTGTTCATCATGAGCCTTATAAAGAAAGTTGTTTATTAGGGAACTCCTTTAGTCTTAGCACCCTACTTCTGTTGAATGTAATTTTAAAAGCAACTAGCCATCTATTCAAAGGAAGGGATTTTGGATACTGTATGACTTTAATAACCACATACAGCCAGACAACAATTTTTTTTCTGCTAATACAGGGGAAAGAAATAACAAAAAATCCCACTTATGAAGCCACTGTGCATCAGTACACCTTTAATATCAGTTTTTTAAAGAGTTAACCACAAGTTCATCACATTTTTTGTCATGGGTAAACAAATTGTTAACCCAAAGAATTTGAGAGAAATTAAGGATCTTCAAGTGATGCGTTACAGCATCTACTTCCAGGGGCAGCACTTATGTTTATAATTGCTTTCCTTAATGCTGGAGAGAGAAAAAAGTCAAGATAAGTTAAGTGTTAGGAATATTGTTCAAGTACTCATAGTAGTTAAAACTGGACTACTGCCCACTGCGCTCTCCCTTGAGACATGGCCAAAAATACACGATGGTACTGTATGGTCTTGAATACTAACACGAGAGCTAGTGATCTGAGAACATTAAGCCATCACTCGAGCACTGTAACAAATGTAATGCTGGAACTATTGAAGAGGTAGTGAGTTTAATGCACAGTTGTTGCAAAGCAGTCAGGAGGGTTATGTGGTAAAAGTGCCTTTTCTTTACACAATTAACCTCCCATCTGGAAAGAGAAGAGATGGGGAATTACAAAAGGGATCATCGTCACATTTCCTCAGCAGCAGAGCAATTTCCCCCTGTGCCAAAGGAGGAAGGTTATAGAGAGCATGTAGGGGTCCACTATTATGCAGAGAGGCAGATGGTTCGACTTCCTCCTTGATCCCCAGATGGCAAGAGGCCAAAAGAACTATTAGGAGTCCACATTTGCCAGTGTTTAGCATGAGCATATTCTAAGCCTTTGTTCCGTTCAACAAGTGAAAATGCCCAAATAAGGAGTTTTTACTGTCTTATTAGGTATCGACACAAAATATAATCTTTAGAAAGTAACTTCTTATCACATTTTATATGACTGTTCAGGTAGAAAGTGACTGTAAAAGCTTGCCACATAAAGTTATTGAGTATTTATGGCAGTATTGCAATCTGTTTTCAAAGCTCGACTTCACAGTGCTGTCGATCTTGGCACTTTCTATGACAAATACAAAGGCTGACTTAAGAGTGATTACTAGACATCCCGTCTGTAAATCACAAATGAAAGCTGAAATACACATTATCACTAGGAGAGCTAAGGGAGTCATTTTATAACTTTCAACTCTTATTTCTTGACTTTTTCCTAAAATGGGTTTATTCGTCTTATGGTGAATTTTCAAAAAGAAAAATTACAACCATTTATACCTATAACCGCTGAGAACATCATTTTTACCTAAAAGAAATTAACATAAAATGCTGTACTCTCAACCAGTCTGACTGCCAAGCAACACATTTGTTATCACCAATAACTAAATAGGTCACTATAGTTAGATAAAAGAGGAATAAGCATTGTAGTGCTAAATAAGTTGCAGATGGGATATTGAGCCAGGGTGGAGCAGAGCAGAGTCTCGAGCGGTTTGCTGACTGTGCAGAGCAGCGAGGATGTGATGTTAATGAGATGATAAACAGTCAATGTTCTACTTTTACAACAATTCATTTATTAAAATGTGCTTTTTATCGCTTGTGGACAACTGTAAATTAACTTTTAAAATGTAAGCAATGGTCGGTTCAATCGGGTCCACAACTTTTCCATAATTTTGTTCTCCTACATTAAATAAAGTATTTAGATGTGATAGATATTGTGGTATTGGTCTTGTTCATTAGTAGATTCTGTACCACTATTGCTGTTGTTGCTTGACAGAGCCTGGCAGTTCTAGAGGGTTTGTGGTACAAGTTGTTACAATTGTACTTAACTTTACATGCATGAAGGATTTTTCCTAAGTTCCTGAAGGTTGCAGTGAACTAAACGCTGAGAGGGGATATTAATGATTTCAGTCCATTTTTGACATCTCGTCTTTGAAATCTTCTAGTTCTACTTAACTTTCAAAGGTGCACTTTAACCACATTTCTACTCTATGAATTTAAAAACTAGATTTGAGACTTTTAAAACTTCCATATAATTTTGTAGTCATCCAAGACATCACTACCTGCTCATATCCTCCCTCTCCAAAGTGGTAAAAACTCCACTTTGTTTTCTTTTTATCTAGTTTATGCATTGTATTAAAGTGTTGAGTCACGGTTATAATGGAAGGCCAAAACCCTGTGTTAGATAGACAGAAAAGCTCTACTGCACAGTACTGGTATCAGTGTTCAGGCTATATGTAAAACTGACACTATAATAACTTGATAATAGGGTGACAGTAGAAATAAGGAAATCCGACAGGATGTGGTGGAGTGAATGAAGTAGTTTTACTTTCAAGTGATAAAGAGAAAAATATTATAAGTCATGGGAACAACTGCTATAAAACAAGACATAACTGTGGGTGTTTTTCTAAAGAATGGGTACTTACGACTACTCCCAAGTTCCTCAAAAAGGTATTGTACTTTCTCCCACTGGGTGGAATTCTGACCAGGTGGGGCAGCGAGTGGAACAAACGCTCTGTAAGAATAAAAAAATAATAATTTTTAAGACAGATAAAATTAACGTGGTTCCTTCTAGGCTATCTTTGTCCTCATCACAGAGAGTATTTCACAGAGATTCATATTAACAGTACATTAAACTCCTCTTTTAAATGAAAGAAAGCACATGAATAATAAAATTTCCAAAAAAATAAAGTTTTTAAAAAGTTACAATATTAATCAAATAACCTGAAAATTAAGTAAACCTTGCATGTGAATAAAACGGTACAAAAACAAAACATAAAAATGATTAAACTTACAAGTTAACAGTTTCTGGAAAAAACATCTATTTGCTTACCTCAGCATAAACTACAACTGTTAAACTGTATGCAACTGACCTACTGTATTCTCTATACTTTCACAGTAATTGCTGAGCTACCAGTTCAGTCAGGTCAGCAATTTCTAGGTGTTTTTAAATTAAGACCTATGCAGCTACTCAGACAGATACAGACATGTCAGTAATTATGGCCTATGCTTTCACATGTGACTATGGAACTGACTTGGATAACAAAGCAATAGATAATAGTCACTGAAACTACTCTTAATGCAAAATAATTCTTACAAATCAGAGGTAAGCATATAGCTCAAATGACTAGCACCCGATAATTCAAAATGAAGCTTTTTACAGTTTTTTTAAAAAAAAGCTTCTCAATTTTTCTCATTTTGAGAAAAACAGCTGCCACAGAGACACTCACAAGCTCCTCTCTCTGGCAATTTTTTTTTTTTTTTTCTTCACATTTTCAGTAATAAAGAGACCTGTTAGCAACATATTTCCCAATCGGTTGGCGAGTGATTGGTGGAGATTTCTTGTATATCTTTCATAGATAAGGAAGTATACAACACTGCAAATAAAAACCTGAAATAGGACAGAAACTACTCAGTTCAGGAAAGAGAAACAAGGGTTACCCCCAGTAGGCAACCAAGGCAGAAAGACAGGCAAATATCACTAATTGTTACCACAGCAACATTCACCTTAGGCTTGAGTTGGACTGAGGGTGCTGTGTCCATTTTATTTTTTGTTTTCCACTTTAAAATTATTTTACCAAAATTAAGACCAATCTAACCAAAATCTCAATCTAAGTCTAAAGTATCCAGACCCAAGGTTTCCTCTAGGATTAATTTTTGCACTTTATCTTTTTAATATGAATTCGTTTGGCCATCATATGTGTCACTTCTGTTTTTAGAAAGAGAAAATAAAAAAGCACCTGTTTGCTTACTCAACTCTTCATAACTGTGTCTACACATAAAGTTGTTTAAAACGTTATTCTTATATCCATTAAATGAGAAATGCTTGGTAGAGTTGGTCAGCTTCGGTCTATTTATCAACATTAATTTCCAAACATTTTGCATTGTGGTTCACTGTTTTCGGAGAAGTAACCGTGCTTAACTTGCTGCAGAATTCAGAAGCCATCATCTTTGATCACCACAGTTAACCTAGCTTCTCTATAACTCTGACAATGCTTGACTTCAGTTCCTCCAGTTCAAATAAAAAAAATGGGCCTTTTTCTTTGAATGCACCTTAACATGAAGCTAACAGCCTGTTAACATTATTTACATTACCACAGAAAATATGTTTAGAAAAGTATTACATTATTGGCAGTCAGATTTTAAGAAAGATAGATAAATAAGTAGAAACCCTGCAGCGAACAATCAGGGGCCATTTAAGGAGTCAGTCACCTTGCCAGGTTTAAACACAACAAAAGCCTCGTAACATCAAGCAAGGACCTACTGAGTGAACACTGCCCAAACAGGGCCATTATGTCTGTTGGTATCAGAAAAGCAGACTGAGATTAAAGCTATCATGTTGCTGAAAATCAAAGCACCAAAGCAACAATTGCCAGAACAAAGCAGCAATAGTTCCAGTTTATTGGGCAAAGGAGGGAGAAATTGCTTCTGTCTATAAAAACATCCTGACATCCAAACTTTCAGCTGTAACAAAGTAGAGTCATGTGTCCTTTTTTCCTCTCCCAGCCAGGTAAGCCTTCTCTCAGTGCGCCATTTAATGGTTGAGAGAACGCATTTAATTGTGTAGGTTGAACTTCAGGTGTGTTGCTGTCACGGTTGCAAAGTAAATCTATTATGTTTTGTTGATGTTGCTAAACACAACCAGTTTTAAATCTGCAGATAAACAGAGCGTGGCTGAAAATTTGTAAATGCTGAATTTCTAAGAAAGATCACGTTTTCTATTTAAATGTACTCTGCATAGTCAGAGCATTCAAAGAATGTAGCTAGCACTCATACACACACAAAAAAAAACACTTATTTAGAGAGAGGTATATAGCTTTGTCTCCTGAATGGCTTATCATGGCCAGACAAATGGCCCTGTAGCTGTTTGAAGGGATCGTCTTCTCATTAACTCAACACAATGATGTATCCACACCCGAGTACCTGCCGTGTACCAAAGCAGAAGAAGCCAGCCATGTCTCCAACTCACCCAATTAAAAGAAGCGCCACGCAGACAATGACGAATCCAATTGTGTACTTCAGAGCATTTTTCACTTGCTGTAATGAAAAAAAAAATTATACTGGTCAATCATAGCCATGAAGTGAACTATTATTATTCAGCGAGTGAGGGAAGGGGGTCATATTCCATTCAGTTAAGGACTATAGAGAGTGAGAACTATACAGAGTGTAGATCCCGATTGACCTGGCGGAGATAAACTGTCACTCCTGGTGCTATTCAAGGCTTTTAAAGTAACAATACAAAGGACCTTCCAATCTCTGAGAAAGTGCCTCTGTCAGCTCAAAACTGACACATGCATAGGAGAAACAGCACTATGAGACAGCTGCTATTTGGTGCTCGCGAAATTACTAAATGGTAAAATTCCTGTCTAAAGCATCTTCTAAAGTCTCACTGAATTAATGCAGTGGTTCAGTAAATTGGGGTGACTATTTTCATTACCACAATGAAACAAGTGTTGGATAAAATTCATGAAGCATCTGTTGGGTAACTTTTCTTCATGTGTTATGACTTTTTAAGTGACAATGCCTCACAGACTGAAATGTAACCTAAAAATTGAGAGCAGATGAGCTAATGGCAGCAAACATTAGGCAGACAAAAGAAAGTTTTATTTAAAAAAAAAAAAAAAAAAAACTAACAG
>VUQR01008784.1:71881-95159 GCA_015108515.1 Hemichromis elongatus | reverse complement strand
AACAAAAAAAAAAAAATTTTATTTAAAAAAAAAAAAAAAAAGTCCTGACTGGGTTTTCCTTTCAGAAGAAAACTACAGTTCACATCAGTCAGATATTTGGAGTAACTATCAGTAAGTAATTGTTTTTTTTTGCATCAAATCAAACCTGTCTTTTTTTTCTGGCTAGTGTTAATTATTGCCTGTTAACACAAATGAACTAAAAGACTCCTGGTTTAAAGTTAGCAACTCAAATTAGGTACAATTACCAACTAACTGTAACTTATGCATACATTTGGAAATGCCAGCTGGCTAGCTTCCTGAATTACTTTGCCAGCTATTTGAGCCATCACTACATTACATACGTGCCACAAAGCAAAACTGCACAAATAACACTTATTTTCTATTGTGACAGTTTACTGTAAGTAAACTATGATACGACTATAAGTTGTATCATAGCTTTGCAAAATGTATCAACATTGGTTTCTTTTTTCACGTCTTTATACTTACATGCAGTACATAAAGTAGTACAATGTCTTACTTTTGTACTGTTGTAGTCCATGCAGGTTTGCACACAGTGTGTTAGCTTAAACATGAGTTCAATAAAAAAAAGCCAGCGATGGTGCTTTATTGGACGTGGATGGTTTAAAACCAGGTTACAGAGAGCTCACTTCAATTTGTGCCTGCATTGCTGGTGCCTTAAAAGCATGATGATTGTATTTGCTACCTACAAACAGAACATTTGATGGCTTTATTTTTAAGCCTTTTTAATGTACAGAGTACATAGTCTCACTGTCAACACCCATTACAACCTTTTAAATTCAGCAAATATGTGCACCTTGTTCCTTCTGTGATCATGCTGTGTGTGTGTGTCTTGTGACAGATTAGAAAACATTGCTCTACAGCACCACAAGTAGTCAAACAATCAACACTGTATCTGCAATTACATGCAAATGATTTTCAAGCTTGTAAATTTTGGTCACAAGCGGCATAGCACCATCATAAGAAAGTAAGGTGATAGCAGAATATGACAAATGAGCCAATTATTTTTTTATAAATCCTACATTAAATAATATTAAAGGAAAAACTACTTAAGAAATTACCTATTTCGCTGACAAAATCCACTTTAATATGGGTGCTTTGGGAAGGTTGGTGTGATTTTCAAAGAAATAAAAATAAAAGATGAAGTGATGCAAGTTGCCATGAACCGTCTACAAATTTCAAATGAAATTATTTTAGGATATGCATCACATCTCAGCAGTTGTCAGAGCTGTGTGTAGAAAAAGAAAAGTTCACACTTACTGAGCATTTGTTCACATTGTTGTCATCCCTTTCTTCATAGTAGAAATAAACAAAGGGGATCCACAGGAAGACACAGACTAGTATGATGGAGTAAAGAGCTGTTTGGAAAAGGAGAAATAAATTCAAGAATTAAAAATCACAAATTTTGAGATTTACACTGCCAAAAGTGAACATCTATTACCCATTCCCAGCACAGACTGTGCAACCTGCTCTACCATGACACAGCAGTACACTAAATACAGCGTTAGGATTTCCCCCAAAAACAAAAAACGTATTGTGCTGACCTTCCACTGAAATGTTAAAGGCCATGTGAAGCACACATAGACTATTCTTTATGAAAATATATTTTGACCCTAAGGACATTTGAATTATTTTTTGACCCTATTCAGAATATTAAGGTACTGCAGTATAACAAATTATTTAGAAACCTTAATAGTATTATTTCTAATACTCCCAAAAGTACAGCAACCTTTCTTTCTATTCAACTAGTGTGAAGATAATTTACTAGGTGCACATTATAATCTGGTACCACCAGGCTGACAAAGGTGGAACCTGCAAGCGATTAATAATGAAAAATAAACATGTATATCACAAATGCTATGAAGAAATAACAAAAACAAATAAATAAATAAAATAAATGAAATAAGCCTCAATCGGAATTTGGAAAGACGGGCAGAGGGAGTGAAAGAGATCACATAAGCAAATGTGGTGACGGACAAACTCCAGAACCAACCTTTGACGTTCAAACAGGCTTAAAAAGAAATAAACTAGATGTCCAGGTATATAAAGACTAGGTCGAGCAACAAAAAAAAAGCATAAATAATAACAATATTTCATTTAAAAATAATAAGGCCATAGCACACTGAAAATCATCAGTGAATAAGCATACTGAAAAAAAATGTAGCTTTTACTTTTTAGATGTTTTTAAGGTAATGCTTTTAATGCTCAAGGTTTTTAACTGCTTATCTTTACAACATATTTGGCCACAGGGTCAAAATTTAAGGAACAATGTTTCTAGTTTCTTTTTCCATTTTCTTTTCTTTCCAGTAACTTGTAGCGTGGAACAGGCTTACACTTCTTAAGCTGTGTTAACCAGCGAGTAATATTTAAACACTGTCTTAACTATGGTTGTTAAGCCCAAACTATAGCACACATGTGCGATCTGTATGCAGGCGGTTCATCTGCAGAAGGAAAAAAGGGTTATGCAAGATAGAAGCAGATCATAATGTGAGCAGAAAAACATCAGATCTCAGCATCTGATCTGCAGTGGAAGAAAAATTTGTTAGTATGCACCATGTTTGTTGACAAGTCAGTCATCCACTTTATATTGATTTGCATATTGGATTAGATGCAAGCACAATCAAAATAATGAGAACTGATTTTAATACGAGATGTAAATAGAAAAAAAATGTATAGATCAGATATCAGTATATAAATAATATTTTCTCATACAAATCATATATTTATGTGTAAATGAGCTCATTATCAACTGTCAGCTAGTAAATCTGTATCATTAGTATTCTTTAAACAGGCTGAACATGTAAGAAACAGTTGTTTACACACTTTGAGCGTGTTAAGCTCAGTAATCTATGAATGGTGCTCTTTCTGTTCAGAATATGATCCAGAACACTAAACAATCGATTCAATTAGAGGAGGAACATGTTCTCCCTTGGTTGGTGCTGTGATTATTAGACTGGGTAACTTTTACAAAGCAGGTAATAACAATTTACACTTGAATGTTATATATGTTAATATATATAAAAAAAGAGCTATCAGCTTTATTCACTAGAGCTCGTGACCTTCTACATGAGGTGCTCCTGTCCTTAGAGAAAGAGCCTTCTCTGATCCAAGCCTTTTTATTTGTTTCTTTATATGTACCTTTTCTAAGAGAAAAGACCAACACTCAAATGCATTAGGAATTCATAAAAGGGAGGGTGAGGCCAAAAACACTTAAATAGAGATATGCTATTCTAAGCTGGTGGCTTTTCTTTCCTGCAGCAAATGGATGTCGATGCATGCAGACAAGATAACCCCAAAGTAACTCATAGAAAAGCATGTTGCAACAGTGTGCTCAGCAGCATGGTTACCATTTCCCAGTACCACCTTGAGGTGATAATGTGAATCATTAGCACAAGGCGCAACAAAAAAGAAATGTGCTAGAATAAACAGCTTACCAAGAGCGTATACACTGTACTTTTCTGTGAAAACAGCCCCTTTAATACTGGGGATGATGTTTATGAGTTAAACTTCAATTTAAGGTCCTCAAAATAAAACAAAAAAAAGGTAACATTTGAAACCTTTAATAGATTTGAGGTTCAGGGATATGAAAGACACCACTAAATAAATGCCCTAAGCAATAGCCCGGACCTCACAATGAGAAACTGTAAATGTGACTGTTAAATGTTAACTAATACAATCTGAGTCCAACTAAATTAAAAAATAAAACTTGCTCCTAACAAGCACTTAATCCATAAAATCAGCAGTACACTTCAACTCCAATGGGCATGTGGAAAACTACTGTTCCATATCAGTCAAGAAGGTATGACCCTAAACGAGTGCAAATATGCCCCTTTGTGAAATGAACAATATTCCACAAAAGGCTCTCTGTGCTGCAGACAAATGAATGCCATTGTTACAAAGGTTTGGTTTTTCCCAGCTGTGATTCTGACAGGGCATTACTTTCAATAAACACATGCTCATTGCTCCACTAAGGTATCCATTTACACTCATTTACAGCTAGACAAACTGAGTTTAGAATGATGCCAGGAGCCAAAAAAATGCAAGCCATGCACAGTATGCAGCCACTGGCATATGCTTGCAGGTTATAGCAGTGAGTAAAATTAATCATAACACCATGAATATTAACACAATAAAAGAATAGGTCATACTGCATTGCAATGAATCATCCATTACTCTCCATGCAGATCTTGGGAAGAAGACCTGACCAGGGAAAGTTTTGCATATTTATCCCTGCGAGAGGGAGCATGCATAAATGTCCTTAAACCTTTACACAATTCTTGTGTTGGCAGTGGATCTGTCATGTCTTGTGGGTCGCAGGGTTGTGCTTTCCCTGGATCAGCTTTTCTCAGGCATCCCACAGATATCCACCAGAATGAGGTCTGGGGAGTCAGCAACAAGAGAACTTTGTCACATTCCTTGAGCAGTTTTTGAGGAGTAGTGGAGTTCACTGCCTTGCTAAGAGAGATGACTATCATCAGGAATGGGTTTGGCCCAAAACAATGTTTTGGTGGGTGGTACATGTCAAAGTAAGAGTGCCAACACGCAAGGTTTTGAGGCAGAGCATTTAAATGTACCAAGATGATTATCATTATTCCATTCACCAGTCAGTGGTTTCAGTATACACTCCTGTTTACTCAGTGATTAAAAACAGCAGTATTTATTTATGTGCTAAGTGAGGTTTAATGACAACCATGTCCTCACATCACAGTGGCTATCCACTAAGCATTAGCACCTCTTATTCCTTGCTGTAATACATACTGTAATACATGTTGTAAAAATTGTATTTTATTATATTATTATTATATATTCTTCTTCTTATTATATTACTAATCATGAGAAAATTAAATACCAGGAGTGATATCTCATAGAAAACTTACTTGCATGTCAACACTGAAACTATCAACACTAAAGACAGAATTTTCACGTGAGCTACGAGAATATCAGGAAAACTGCTCTGACTCATATTTCTTAAAGTTATATCAGTAACATGTTTTCTGTGACTAGCACATGTCTGGCACTTTCACACGCAGCAGGCTATCGCTGTTGTATGTGTGGACTTAGCCTGATATATCACACTGGCATCCAGATTTCAATATTTGGAGACTGCTCAAGAGATACAGACAGATTGTTGGAGGGTCACCGGTACCATCGCTTTAAGAGCTATATAAGTATCATTTACCAATATTTAAAGTACACTAAAGCAACAAGCAGCAACTTAAGACAGACATTCTGGAAATCTCCAAGTTATGCTACAGGTCTAAGATCTTTATGTTGAATATGTAGGATTTGCATAGGCCTCATATTTGCAGAGCAACCCCAACTTTTTCCATCTGGCAGCAGACCTTATTACACACACACACTTTTAAGGACGGAGGGTTATGTGAAACTGAATGCATACGAGAAAGGGGACTGGCTGCATTCACACTAAATTTTCATCAGCTCTGTCCTCAAGGTACTTTAGATCAGCATCTTCAATACCTTGTGTAAGGACACTTTGGCGTGTGGATTGAATAAGCCGGGGGTTAATACCACTGGCGCTGTGATTAGCTGATGACCCCTTTTACCTCTTCTTTTGTATATTATATGAGGTGAGGCTAAGAGTTGACTTACAATCTTAGTCACTATTTTGTACTGGGGAAAAAAGTAGTAGAAAAGCTGTTGCATGGGTTGTTTCTTGTCCTTGTCTGACTGTGTTGTCAAAGGCCCTTCCATATCACATAAAACTGCCCTCCAAAATAAAACTACAATTTGTCAGTGTTTTCAGAAATGCTCTTAAAAGAAGCATTAGGTTACCACTTTACAATAAAATTCACTCTGCACATGTGGGTGAATAAAAAAAAAATCACAGAAAAAAGAAACTTAATGTTAGTGTATTTGCAAGAGGACTCCTTCCTCGCTAGCTTCTCTTCCACAAATGGCATTAAAAAAAAAAGGCAGGGAGAAAGCCAATGATTTATTTAAAGGGCCCAGGGGTATTTTGCCCTGTTGCTTAAGGGTCTTATGCACCACTGCTTTGAAGTACTGAGCAGTCCAAGGAAATGTATAAATGGACAGAGGAAGGAGATTGAAAGGCTAAGCTTTCAAACTTAGGGTTCATCAAAGATCACAAAAAGGTATTTGGGCTCTAAAAGGAAGTGGTTGTTTCTGTTGCAGACATTCTTCCCCTTTGTGGGCTTAAAAGGTACACCGAATCTAATAGTACACCGTGTAGACTTTGTGAACAACTGCAGAGTTTAATAAGTAATGGTTCAATCTTGATTCTGGCATTACAGACGTATTCTGATATAGCTGTTACCTTTTCATCACTGCTGTTCAGGTTTTTGCTCGCTGTGCAATACTCTATACTCGCGCGTTCACTCTGTGATCTAATATAAAACGGAACATTTTCTTGAGCAAAAGCTTAACATGAACACACAGATAATTTTTAAAAATGGTTTGAAGTAACCTCTAAACGGCACAAGGCAACCACTCCCACTGAATCTGTACAACTATGAGGATTCCTAAAAAACAATAAAAAGAGAAATCATTCATGTGAAAAGGTTGATAAAAAATTAATAAATGAATAAAAGGCTAAAACAGAATTTTTCAACCCTATAATTGCAATTCTATGACTACCCTATGTTTGTAAAACTCTTAAGGCTGATTATAAAGTAAAATGTGGCTGCAGAGAAGCATGTCCATAGAAAATGCACTTTAAAAATAATAATAATAATAAAACAGCAGAAATGAACTAAATGACAGCTATGTAAAGCCATCGAATTATTTTAAAGATCAAATAAATAATCCAGGGAGTTCTTCAAATCGCTGGACATGTACATGCTTATTAACTATGACCACCAATGAATATAAAACAGTCTACTGCAGAGAAAAACATGCCTCACCAATACAAATAGAAATCTCTGTCAACCCTGTAATTATACTATTTGTGAAGAGACAAATGGACAGTGCTATCAAATGTTGCCTTAAGGAAAATTCATCTTTAAAGGTTAGACTTGAAAGGAAGCTGTCCACACAATAAACATGGAGCTAGGTCTCCACCTACTGGCAAATAATAAAGTGATGGCCCTTAAAAATAAATAACTAACTAAATAAGTAAAAAACATATCTGTCTAGTTTTACATAAACACCGATAACAGAATGCCCAATTAGATTAGATTCAGCGTATTTTCACTTTTAGTCTCATGCTGCAGCCTTCAGCAAAGTATGACTTTGCTAAGACGCAGCACACAGTCCTCTCGTGCTGTCATCTTCACAAGCACCTAGTCACAGTAGACATTTGATCACATAATGATGCATCGTAAATCCCTTCTGACTTAAAACAAAAAAGAAGGTAGAAAGGTAGAGCTGATTGGAGAGCTAATTTGTAGAAATCTCACATCAACAGTCCAGACCAACAGTCATCTTATGTTTGGTACAGCAGAAAGCAGCAGAACAACAAGTACAGTAGATTCAGCTGAGGAACATGTCAGTGTGACAGGTTAATATTCTGCACCGCTGAGCTTATAATTCATTTCCAATATTCAAAATGTGCAAGAGAATAAAACGTTGCTCCGAACGAACAGAACCCATTATCAAGCTCAACTCCAAGGCTGGGACTTTTGTGTTTTACAAGCGTATACCTCCCATATCAGCAGGCAAAGGTTTAAACACAGCACATACTTACACAGCTCTGATCACATGTGCACACGTGTGAAGTAATCAGCAAATTCCTTCAAGCTTCTTCCCTACCCATCTTCTGACTTTAAGCATCTGTGACTTTTCAGCTGAATAACATTAGGCATATAAAAAAAACTCTCTTTTGCTCTTTAAATACCATTAAAGCATATAATGCCTACTTAACACACAATATAAAACATTTAGTAACCTACAAAACTGCGTGGAATGAGCATCACAATATGAAGTGCTACATAAAACCCAGCAATTTTAGCTGCCACTCAAAGCAATTACAGAAATTGTGACTTAAGATTTACTCTCAAAAGCTCTAACTAGATGTACTAAACCAATTATTAAGCCAACTATATGTGCTTTTCCTTTAATTTGTGAAACATTTCTTGAGTGTAACTACTGTACCATGAACGTGGTTTCCAGGCAGTTTGGCCATTAAATGAATTAAATTACTGACAAGACACAGCCTTACACTGAAGACTAAGCCTTCTGAATTATTCATTTTTTCTAAATCTCTTTAAAGCAAGGTTTCATTTAGGGGGATATCCAATCCAAACTATAGATAGCAAAAGAAAAAAGTCATCCTTATGTATGAAATCATATGTTTATGTTTAGAGGACAATATACTATGGTTTGAATGCTGAGGGGCAGTGTTTTGGTATGTGGCTCTGTGCCTTTTTATTTTGGAGGGGGGGTGTCTTTAAGCCAGAGGAAGTAGTTTCTTTGATGGGGCTGTCTGGGCATGGAGACAGCTTGTCGTCCTTGCATTTGGCATTTTTTAACAGACGGTATACAACAGTGTTGCTGACAGCCACTTTAAGCTAGCATCTGTTAGAAAACACACGATCTAGAGACTTTGGAATGACTGAATTTGCCATCAACAAGGACAACTAGTGTTATCCTTTAATATAACAACCATGAAGAAATTTCAAAGGCACCAACAGTTTTAAGCTTGTAATTTAAAAAAAAAAAAAAAAAATCTGGATGTTGTCCATGATTTACAACCACATACAAATACTGGAATTGCAGAGTCATCCTTGGAGACTAGACCTGCCCTTTCTCATAGCAAAGGAATTAAACAGGATTAGTCCAAGATGCTCAACAAACTTCCTAATGATGCAACCCAGTGTCAAACAAAGCCAAAAATAAAGTGTCAGTGAATACAAGCTAAGTGTGACAATTACAACAAGCTAATCAAATGAAGCTTGGTGAACAACAACTAACCTGGAAAGAAGTACTGTTGAATAATCACTCATCAAGCCATCTATAGATTTTTTAGGTTTTGGATTAATACAGAGAATGCAAGAAAATGTAATTATATAATTATTTTATTTTTGAAACAAACAGGTTCTCATTCGTGCCATCTTTAATGTCAATTCCACTATGAATATAATAGTGGAAATATAGTAACCCCAAACTCTCAAATGTATTGGTACATAATATTGAAAAGATTTAAAAGTATCCAGAGAAGTGTCTGCAAAGACTTCTATTCAAAAGTAATATTAAATATCCTCGAGGCCTTCAGGTGGAACTGCATTAAAAATCCACTTTTGAAATTAATACCAGAAAGCAGAGAGTTTCACTGCATTCAGAACTGCAATTTAAATCTCTGTCATGAAAAAAAGCCATATCTACGAAATCAAAAAATTTACATCTCCGCTCATAAAAAGCAATAAACTAAAAATAATTTCAATCTGGTTGCTATCCCCTTCAAAGCTTTTTCATTGTGCACCACTTAGCACTCTGTCAAGTCTGAGTCACTTCCTGGAAGTTCTCATACCTTCTATGTACCTCAAACTTGAAATCAGACATCAACTTCTGTGTCAAACTTAGTCAGCATTCATTCTAAGAATTAGCAGTGTTGATTAGATCTGGTCTCTGTCCGAGAGGACAGTGCCCGTCCATGGACAAGTGTCCAGTGCCCGAGCCATCAAGTCACAAGGATGCTTGGCTGCATTCACACCGATGTGCACTGTGACTTTATTCAACACTGTCACACTACAAATGTGGAGTCCTACTGTAAAGTCATTATGCGTCTAAGAGAGAGCTTTTGTTACTCTGAACTTTATTTCATTTAAGATGAATTGAAGCAAAGTAGAAAACTGTCCCGCTGTTTTCTTCTAAAGCTTTTTTTTAAATCATGGAAACTTGTTTTCTGCTAGATGAGAGACACTAATCCAGCTAGTTATTAAGGCACATTTCAAAAGACAGCACAGCACACATGAATTGGGTCACTTGCAGATCTGTGAAGGCACCATTAATGCTAAATAATCAGGTATTGGAGGAACATATATCACCATCCAGATGATGTCTTTATCAAGGAAGGCCTTCTACCTAGAAGGCTAATAGCTAGCCAGCTAGAAGCCTAAAACTACATCCTGCAGCTATTAAAACATCAAGTCCTGTTGCTGAAATGCCTCTGAAAATATACAACATATTATGCAACAAAAACATCACACATGAGGTGTTTTTTAGTTGAAATCCTGTCAAGCAGCATTGGGAAAAACATTTGCTTAAGAAGATTGTAGTTTAACTATATGTATCCATCACATCCGTATTATTGAAATGGTCGTGTAACTTCATCACAGGTAATCCAAACTGACCAGTTTTATAAACCTGTTTAACAACTTGTAAGCAACACCTTTTCCATTTCCTGTCATTTTACATGAAAACAGAAGAGTTGATAACCAAAAAGCAGTGGCATGTAAGACCAAATCAGCAAGCAGCATATTTAATACATGACAAACACATTCTCTACAACGCACAAAATAAGGCACATTAATGTATTACAAACATATGCTATTAAAGCAAATACTATGACATTACACAAGTATATAAATTTACAAAATAAATGATCTAATTTAAACTCTTACGTTGTTAAAAATCCCAGGGTTATGGAAGCAAATTAATTGGAAAGGTACTTAATTTGTAACAGTAAATTCAATTTGTTTATTGCTACAAAGGACAAACCTAAGTGGAGTGCTATTTAAAAGATACGACTTCCTTTAATGACCAAAGCTGGCGTTTTGCCCAGAAACACAATAAATGTTTGATAGATCTGATTTACAGAATAATCATGTAAAACTGTTTTTGAACTTTAAAATAACCCTGTGACAAAAACTCATTAAGTTGAATTCAACTGAATTTGTGAAGAAAATCTGGTCTTCAAAAAGGCCAGATGTTACTTTAGAAACAGTTAGCTATTATTAGTCATAGCCTGAATAAAGCCGCTTCAGAGTAGGTTAGCTTTGCAGTCGAAGTTACTACAGAGAGATGCCCTGTGTGAAAATGAGTCACCAGTGTGGGAAACAAAGAGCCTGTGTGAGCCAGAGTTAGACTGCTAACCCTCTAGGACTGCTGCATAGATGAGACAGACCCCGGGTGTTATTAAAATTGAACTAGCACCTCATTCAAATCAAAGAAGAGATAAGATCAAAATAATGCATAACACACTTATAATCATGTAAGCAAATAAGTCAAAAGCAAACACTGAAAACAATGCAAACTTAACTGCCGTGCATTTAAAAATCCTTATGTAATTAAAGTCTTTATTATATTTTATTTTCAGATAGTTACATAAATTTCAGCAATTTTCATAGCCTGATTTTTTTTTATTACTCACATAAACTAAGAAAAAAAAAACATACTTACTGTAATATCCATATAACACAGTATCTTCAATTTGACCTCTTGTCTCATTGTTTGCTGCCCATTCCTGCCATGAGAAAGTCAATTGTGAATGTTAATTTTAACATTTGTAACAAGGCTGATTCATGACTCGTGTATAAAAAGTTAACTATTATAATTTTTAAAAAATGTATTTAAAATAACAGCATAAATAAAAATTAAGCTGATGAATGATTTTGGTAGCAGATTACAATCACACAAACCAACAAATTACCTAATGTTCAAACAAAAACATCATTAAACACAATGAACATATTACACATCTTAATGTAGATGTACACCTACTGACCTATTGTACACCTATTCAACTGCTCATTAACAAAAATACCCCTTTAGCCAATCACAAAACGTTGCCACTTAAACCATGCAGACATAGGCAAGACAACCTGCTGAAGTTTAAACTGAGCATCAGAATGTGCAAAAAGGTGATTTAAGTGATGCTGAACATGCTGGTGCCAGATGAGCAGCCAACTCACTGATGTGCAGACACCAACCCTGCAACTGTGTGATGCTATCATGTTAATATAAACTACAATCTTTGAAGAATGTTTCTAACAACTTGCTGAATCTGTGCCCAAAGGACACATAGTAGCTCTGAAGGCAAAAGAAGTTCCAATCCTGCACTAGCAACATACACCTAATAAATTGTATGATGACTTTATTATAGAAAATACTAACCTTATAAGTACCATTGGGATACTTCATGAAAGAAACAAGGAATATGTCCACTGGTAGAAGTGCAGACGTGATCAAAGCAATAGCCAGAGCACATATTGCAGTGATCGTTGAAATAACTTCACTCTCGCGCCGACTTTGAAATTTCCGAATGTAGATCCAACAGAAAACAAGAATTACCTAAAAAAAAGAAATAAATAAAAATAACAGTAATTAAAATAAATCAAAGGTTTAATAATGTGATCTTGAGGAACAAAAATACTTTTTGGCTTACAGAGCTATATTACACGTAAAGCCAAATAAACAGAAGTAAATTCAATCACCTATATGCAATACAAGATGGCATTTGCATTTAATTTGGAAAATGTCAAAAGGGTTTATAAAAATCAAACTGAAGCAAACAAGCAACACACTAGAGGATGGAAATCAGTAAAATTAGGCTATTCAATACAACACCCCTGCAACAAAGTCTACTTTTGTAGTGTTATATTTCATTGAAATTTAAAACACACCGTTTATAACACAGAAAAAAAGCTACAGAAATCTAAGTATTAAAACAACAAGTATGGCATTATGTAACTTAAAAAGCCTGACTGCAGGTGTTCCGGAGGAGCTGATCCGATTATATCATACTCCCTTCTCACAGTGACAAGCAATAACACAGAGTCATTTGGTAGGAAGCAAAATAAGCGGACACACTAGAAAGGTGGCATGAGTGGTACACTTTTTAAAAACTTGTTTAAATTAAGTGATAACATACAAATGTATTATTATGCTGTTCAACGTTTAAAAGGAACAAAACCGAGCAGGAGAGGGATTGACATTGTAATGGGAGAGAAGCTCATTAGACAAAGAAGCAATAAATTGGCTCCAAAATGACAAGGTCATATTCCAGGCACATGTGCTTTAAGAGGTGAGGACACTGCAAACACTTGCCCCTTCAGCTTAAGGGCTGCCATTCGCAGACAGGATCAATTAAAGGCCCACAGCTTTACGCCTCCGGCTGCTTGCTCTGCCAGGTAATAGCGAAAGGCTCTGCATCCAAATAAGACCCACTGAGAGGTCTGAAATAAAAGGGTTGCTTAGTACTGGGAAGAAAAACAGAGCAATTTATTGGCATGCAGCCATTCTTCTGGAGGACTTGTGATTTAGCCATGTGATGTGGGTTTGAATGACATTTTGGATAATGAGGGCTAAAATGGGCCGCAGATTATCAAGCTGAACAACTTTAAGACGTTCATTCAAGTAGCCAACTACAGAAGTCTCAATTTATGTCTTGCTGGGGGGGAAAAAGAAAAGAAAACTCTACATAGTTGTCTTTGGTTAATGTTGGTTAATGCAGTATTTTCCACTTTCTGTACTTATTTATTCGTAATAAAAACATTGCTTTTCAAAACAACTAGACGCTTTACAGTACAGCTGATTGTTGTTACACACGAAAGATCTAACCTTGGATGTTACATTTTTTATGAGATTAAGTAACAGTACCAAACTCCTACTCTCCACAAAGTGGTGTTTAATAATCCCAATGTTTCTAACTGTACGTAACAACATAACATTCTGAACAGTTCATTGAAAGCCTCTTATAGGGCGACAGCCTGTAAGTGTGCCACGGCTAATGTTAGCTAAAACCAATCCAAAGCCAATGCTGACGTTAATGCGCTGTAGCCATGTTGCGCCGATTAACGCCGATGTTAAAGCAGCCACTTCGCCTACTAGCACAACTTCTACCGCTCCACTACTTTATAAAGCGACTACGTCTTGTCGCGCTTGCTTACCAACAGTATAATGGTGAAAATAGACCACCCGAGCACAGACTCTGTTAGCAACGACTGCACCGCCATCTTCACTTCCTGCAATAACAAACCCACGTGCTCCTGTTCACGTCACCACGGCAGCTGACCGTGACGTCTCCGCAGGAAGCTGGTTTATGCGTCCGCGCTGAACTGATAATCGCAGACGTGCAGAATTAAAGTATGTGTGATAAAACACAACATGTCTAGTCTGCTTCTAGAAGCAACATAAAACACGCAGTGAATAAATATTTACGCTTCAGGTCTCATCTACATAGTTTTGTAAAAAAAAAAAAAAAAATCCCACCAGTGAGAGGAAAAACTAGTCAACAAGTAAAATGTTGCCTTTAACTTTAAAAGGACAGAATTTTCAACTAAATGTACTTTTAACTGAATTTCTGGTTTCTTATTGCTGCTATGTATGGCTTACATCAACAGTGAAACCACTGATAGTGAAGGGGTTAACATTGATCATCTTGTTGAAGTACATTTAAATGTTCCACAAGACTTGAATACTGACATCTTATAAAAGTCTTGAGCTGACTAATTTTTGTATATTTTGGCAGTAAAATTTGAATAATGGCAGCAATTGTTTATTTGCTGCACCTATAGATCGAAATACAGCATGTAAGGCAAAAAACACTTTATACTATTCTAATGACCTTGAAAATCTAATATGATCACTTTTATTCTTCAGCACAGTCTGAAATCTCTTTGGCAGACTTTCTTTTAATTTCTTTAAGTAGTCTTCAGGCTTCTTGAATGTCATTCACAGCTCTTCTTTTAATGTTGGCTGCCTTAGTTTTGTTCTCTGTTAAGATGATCCCTCACTGCTTAAGCATTGCTGAGGTCCAGGCTCTGGGGAGGCCAATCCATGATATTGTTCCATTGTGTGTTTTTCTTTCCAGGTATCCTTTTACTGCATTGGCAGTGTGTTTGGGGGTAATTGTCATGTTGAAAAGTGAAGTTTTGGCCAATCAGCTGCTTTCCAGATGATGTTGGATGGTGGATCAAAACCTGACAGTACTGTTCTGCATTCATAAATCCATCAATTTTGACAATACCCTCAACACCACTGACTGAAATGCAGCTCCAAATCATGATAGAGCCTCCACAATATTTTACAGAAGGCTGTCGACACTCGCCAGTGCACCTCTTGACTTCTTGTATAGTTTGGGATGCCTGTTTACCAGTCTTAAGCATGGCTTCTCAACAGTCAGTCTTCAATGGATATCATTTCTGATGAGACTTTAGCAAGCAGTAGATGGATTAACTCAAGGACTAGATGCATCTCTCAGGTTGTATGCCAGAGCTGAATGTCCTCTCTTACAAGCATTATTTTCAGATACTTTTTATGTAGTGTAGATATTTTTTAGACATGCCACTTCTTTTTTTGTCCTTCATTTACCCAATTTTTAAGGACACTATGCATACCGGTGTAAATATGAGTGAAAAAGCAGCTGGTGTCCAAAGAAAATTTTCTAAAAATCTTCAGATGGCCTGGAGACCTACTGCTCAGGATCACTTTAAAATAACTTTGAAGAAAGTCTGGTTTCTTGGAGGCAAAATATAAAGAAATGAGGAGTGGCTTGAGACTTTTAAACAGTACTGTATGTCACTTTGACAGCTACTATACACTCAAACATTGCTTCAAAACCAACCACACCCTGATGGCAATGACACTCCCTGACAGCAACATACTCGTACAGAAAACTACAAAACCCAAATAATGTGATGCCAAAATCGGGCGCCAGACACCACAGAACACTGCCAGATGTCCAAAGTCTGTGGCCTTACATAACAGAGCCTTTCTGGCGGCAAAAGGGAAACTAAGTAATGTCAGGCATTTGATAGATGGTATATTATTAGATCGATATTGCCTGAAAGCAGAATAGCTAATGCTGCTGAAGTCGAGGTCAGGCTATTCTAACTTTAATAGCGTATGCACTCATTGTCCATAATGCAAAAGTTCACAGCCTTCAGTATTTTATAAGCCGATCAATTGTTTAAAACAAAAGAAAGTAACTTCCTGTGATATAGTGGGGTATTTTTTACACTTTTAAATACAGTCTAGCACATGAAGCAAAACCAAAATGCACAAGAACCTTATTAACTACAGCACAATACCTGTCTCTTTAGTGGAAGATCAGTCAGTCAACAACTACTTTCCACCATTATATACAATTAAATCTTCTTAAAGGTACTCTCAAGGCAAAATCTCAAGTTGGCCTGTGCTGTCCTGAAAGGAAAACAACCACCAAACACTAAGAGGATGCATTATGCTGAAGAATCTCAATATGAATGGCTGCAATGAATCTATGTTGTTACATAACTTGATTCCAGTGCAGTGTGTTTCATCACTGATACAAACACAGGCCGTGTGCAATAGTTAGAGTAATTTAAATGTCCATGAAGCGTTGCTAGTTATTTGTCCTTTTTGTCAGAAATATTTTCATACCCTCTCATATTCAGTTAGGTTATCCAATGTGTTGCCCTGTGTCTACTTCATGTAAGACAGTATCCTACTCTAGCAGGAAGATTAAAAGAAGGAACACCTATATTCTTATTATGTTATGGTTATGTTTGCAGTCTAAATGTATTTTGTTAAGATCTTTGCTAGCTTATGGGGCAACCATTGAGGAGGCACTTTGGCTTACTTGAGGGGTAAATAGACTATCCAGCCGTCTCAACATTAAGTTATGGGATAAGCTGAACTGTGAGACTGCCATTTAAATACTGTTGTGAAATTATAGAATTTCTTGTATCCCAATATTTCTATTTTTCTATGCGTTTTTTTTTTTTAAATCTGCAAAAGTTTTTCTGGTACACAGAATAGTCTGTAAAGTATCAAATAGCAGCTGTGAGCTGGTGCATTTCAGACATATGCGGCATAATTCACATTCAGGACTGGTCTAGCATATTTGGAAAACTTATCTGGTTCATTAAGCATTAAATTAGCTGAACGAGAGGAAGTGTGGCTTTAGAAATCAGAGTGCAGTGCACCTGAAGCTGCATTTCCTTGTACAGCCTATCTTTGGAGTATACCTGCTAATTGTACACTGCAGTGCTCCACACCACCATAGTCACTGTGCTGAAGGTATTCCCTAAGCTAAGTGTATTTTCAGTTAAGATCCATATAGCTAATTAGCCTCCATCAAAGTAATTTGATTAGTACTTTTAGTATACATATGTCTCATCAGTGGCTCACCAGATGTGCACATTTTAGCTTATTCTTTTATTTCTTGGCTTTGGTAACTTGAATGTGTACATTAGCTCCATGCAAGCCCTTATGTTGGTCTGTATTATGTGTTTGACACATTTGTTGAATTTTTCACCTAAGCCTCAGAAATACAGTAAATATTTATTTTTCTACCTGTATTATCTATAGAGCTAGTTTCAATCAGCCTTGTTATGACAGAAACAATTGGTTATTTCTGGTGTTAGTTAAGACAATGTTTTTCATTTTATTTTCATTTCAGTGACTAGAGGAGCTGTAACTTCCTTAAAGCCATGTCGCCGACATTTTCAAAACAGCTGACTCTTCTGAGGTATGTGGGCTCCAAACTTGTGCACTGGTGAGACTATATAAACTTTTCCAGACTCTAGATTCTGTGTGAGTTGTGACAATGTGCTCGGGAGGGGGTTTTTTTTCTCTTTTTTCTGCCAGGCTACTCACCATTTCTTTCAGTTCCTATCAAATTTATCTTGCATGCAGAAACCCATGCTATCTCACTACAAAGAAATTTCATCTGTTCATTCTGGCTCCCTTTTCACAGTTGTAAGTGCAATAGGTAAAATAAATCTACTCCATTTATGAGCTATATTGTTTCTTAAATTACAATAGGCAAGGAATGTGCAGTCATGCTTCACCGTGTATGGAATTACTGTAGCAAAATTAAATTATTACTTGAGTAATTACTTTTGCAAGGGGAAGACTGGAGCAGCCTATGGTGACATTGAGACTCTAATGTTTCAGAGAGTGAAAATAATACATCTCTATGAGCACCAGCTATCTATTGTATTGAAGAAATTAGCCTGCAACTAATTGTAATGAAGAACATTCTTACCAGTTAATTAGTTGGTCACTACTGGTTTGGACACTTATAAATTCAACTCACTAAAATCAATACCCTTATATCTAAGCTTCATTTATGCCCCTGAATTTTAATTAAACTAATGAAAGTTTTTCACTACCCATTATTCACTTGCACAGGAAAGGTATATAGGTCTGTTTAATTCATGCAACCTTTCAAAACTGCAAATGCCTTTATTTAGTGCAGTTTGGCAATGTGCCCCAATGGAGACCATCTACCAAATTCTATTAAAAGTGGGCTTGCTGTTTAAAAAAAAGAAAAGCAATTGTTCACACTTCTGTCAATTAAGTAGAGTTTTATTTTTAATATGTATTTAATTTAATAATAGTAGCTTTTTCTTCAACTTCAGTTAAATTACAGCATCACATTCACCCATCACCCACTTTCTTCTAATTCTGACATTTATTATTCATCTGAAGAACACAAGGCGTTCTGCCAAAATAGTCTTTGTTTCCCTATAAACTTTGAAGTCTCCTCCTTATTGTGTCAGAAAACAGGTGGAGCTCATGGTCTTATAGCTTTGTTTGTTATTTTGCTAAATTATTATCAGTGTCGCTTCATCACTCTCATTCCAAAAGACCAGTCATGCTGTCATCAGGTCGCAGGTTTACAACTTGAGGGAAACGTTTGGAGGCACCTGTTCTGAAATCTTCTGGCATAAAGTTAAAACATGTTATTTCCTGACCTCTTAACCTGACCACATATAGTTTTGTTCCCTAAATCCTATTAAATACTGAAAAAACCCCCACACATTATCCTGGATCAAAGTATTGGATTTGTCCCATTCATCAAGCACCCTCTTCTTCTTTGCAGGTGTTCTGGCTCTTTATATTCCTTCACCTAACTTTCTAAAGGCATTCTCCTTGCAAAACAAAAGCAAAACGTCCTGGCAGAAAGGTTTAAATGCAAATTTCTGTTAGTGCTGTATTTTCTTATCTTTTTTTCCCTGAATTGAGAAACTATGCTAAAAAATATCTTCCTAAACTTGTTCTACAAAATGAGGGAAAATTATCTAATCAACACTGATAATAAATATATATGTATTCATTCATTTGACTTATCACATTGTTATTATCGTTATCGACCAGCCTTTTTGTATGACGCACTTGCATTAGGCACAGAGTCACTAGGACATAGGATATTTGCCATTGTATGCCAATATAGATATTCCATTAAAATCATATATTATTTATAATGAAAGAGTCCATTTAAAATGGAAAATCTCATCAAGTTTATGTTATAATACATGAATAAGGTCTTTTTCTTCTCTTTATTGTCAAAGGTGCTCTGTTGGATTCAGATCTGCTGACTGTGAAATCCATTTGAGCACAGTGAACTTTATGTCAGGTTAAAAAAAACAGTTTGAGATGTTTGAAGTTTTGTGAAAACAGTTCATTATCCTTCTGGAAGCAGCCATCAGAAGATAGTCCTCAGCTGGTACCAAGGGGCCCCAAAATGTATGTGCGTGTATAGTCAGTTTTATAGCGCTGGGTGTTTCTTGTCTTTACCTTACTCTAACCTGGACAGAGGGTGTGTATCATTTGCAAATTATAAAGTTGGCCATCACAAGCAAATTTATGTAAAGTCACTCAGTGGCTGTAGAAAATTAACAACACAGACATATAAAAAGCACAGAATGGCAAAGCAGAATATTACATGTACAAACAAAGTAGGTGCAATACACTATAATATCTTCCTGTGTTTAATGTTTGTTTGTTTTTTTGTCAAATGCAACGCCATTGGTGTAACAATAACGTCGGAGTAGTTAATTTAAAATTCTGTTGCCTACTGGTTGTATGTACCACATTAAAGCTCAACTTCAGACAGCTTCTCAGCTTCAGGTTTGCAACCAACTGATTTTCTTTCACTACTTTCAATACGCAAGCCAATTATATGATCATATTACAAGAATACCCTACAGATCTATAGCTCGAGGCAAAACTGACAAGTTATTGTATCTTTTTATTCATTTTCTTTTTTGTCTGCATACTAGAAGCTTTCAAGCCCAGGTGAGCTCTCAGAAATGATAAACAGAGTCCTTAATGGCTTCTGTGATTTCTATGTGCACGTGAAAGGTACACATCAATGGTTATGTCTGCATACAGATTAGTGACACACAGTACGATGTTTTTGTCTAGTGCTTTGCCATATGTCAATTTAGTTGATCATCGTGTAAAACAGGCAGGTGTTTTGCCCCTAAGCCAATTTAACAAGAGTGAAATGAATAAAGGATCAGAGCAGCGATTAGTATTATATTCAAAGCAAACAGGTGCTTGACAAAACAATAGTATTTGCTGAGGTTATGCATGTGCATGAAAAAACAGACACAGGCAGAAACACGTACGCACAAAGAGGAGAGTACTGTAAGATTATTATGAGATTCAGTACATCTGTATTGGGGCAAAGCAGAAAAAGATTTTAAGTAGTAAATTGTTGTTTTGTTTTATTTACAAACTGCATTTACATGTAAATATGTGTGGAAAGAAAGAATTGATAATACTTATATTGCTCTGTCATTAATAACCCCCCATTTTTTTCTACCCTCAAATAAATAATGAAACACTACCTAAAATTAAGAAAAATAAATATCATTAGCCATTCTAATATTAATGCTTTCACACATAGTGGTCACTACAGTGGACAGTTATTCACAGGCTGTTTTCTTTCATTTGTTTCAGTGTTGATGGTATACTTGTACGTAAACCACTACACTGGTCACTGATGTGTCACGCTATACCCTGCCACCCACTGCTCAGCCAGTTGTCCACCTAAGTCGACACCTATAACAAAACTATTTGAAGAGTTCAAATCTATTTTTCATGCATTAAGATGAATAAAAATACTTAAGACAAAAATCCTCTTTGAAGTTGTCGTAATTCATGCACGAAAGGGTTAAGCTTACCATATGATTGTCTAGTATATGTTCTATACAATTAAATCAATTTGAGAAAAATATAATTCCTATTCTTAAGAAAATATCTTTTCCTAGATCCCCAGCAATCTTTTGAATTAATTTAACAAGTAATAAGCTAGCAACTTAACAAAAAATATAGGAATGAAATGCTAACAATCTAAATTCTATAGCTAACTGTAAGCTATCCCTCTCTAAGTCTTGCTAATAATTTTGAGTGCATATTTTTTTTTCAGTTTAGATAATATTAAAAGGTGAAATTATGCCAGCTCAGTCCTTATTCCTGGAAAATAGAATATATTCAAGCAGCACGTTTGACCGCGGAGTATGGGTGCACTGTTTACACAGCTTTTCATTGTTAGCAACCAACAGTAGCTCGCTAATTGTCTAAGTCAAAACTTGGATGGATCCTATAAAATATTGATATGGGTGTGGATTTTTTCTTAATAACAGGAGGAAAGATATCCTGCATTTGTAGAATCCGAGACCAAATTCACCCCATAATTTGTTTTCTCTGGAGCATGAATGAAAGGAACTCATGATGCACTTTTCTGTTTAGTTGAATTCTGTTATGAAGTGTTGTTATAGAACAGTTCCTATTTTATGTTAATTTTAAACTGAACTTATGTGAAAATTTTACAATTATTAGATGACAATGTAAGAATCTGTGAGTTGCGGGGCTAGGCTGCAACTGATAACATTATTTCTCATCTGATATGAACAATCACTGAAACTGAAACGAAAGACAAATTTAGTTTAACGTTTTCTTGTTGTTGCATTTTTATGATAAGTCATTAATCACTTTTATGAGGCAGAAATGACTTTCAGCTGTCATCTTGCTAAACCACCCACACTAACTCTTGCAGGTAAAACAGTAGATTAGGTCACGTACTGTTATTGAGCACAGTCACTGGAAATCACAGGGGTTAAAAATCTCTAAAAGGGCATTTTCTGTCAAATATCTTTTTAAAAATTTTTTTAAGGGCATTAAACATGTAAACCTAATATCTTGGGGTCAGAATCAGCATGAGCATCTGTTGCTTGCCAAAACTCCCAATTTTCCCTTGGTATCAGACTCGCATGACTGTCTATTAAAAATGAAATGCCAAGAAAAAATATTTCAAAGGGCAAGTCCCCACAACTATGAGAAGGTCTAGAGGGATATTCTCTTGTGATAAAAAAAAAATTGCTCTTGTATTCCAAGTTTTAAATGACAGTGACTTCTGGTTAATAACTGATAACTTATTTTCATGTATCTCAGTTCATGTTGCATGCATTTTATTCTTTAAAAATTATAAAGAAGATATATTAAATGTGAATACATTTTAACGTGATGACCAAAGTGATGCCCAGGTGTCTGTTTACAGCAAAACCTCAGGTTTTCAATTTTTAATGTAGAAATATATATATCCAGGAGGCTGTTGTGTTTGCTTCAGTAATGCTTTAGAGGAAAGGTGACAGGAATTTAATATGGACTGCACGCAGACAAAACAAAAACATCAGCAGCAATGTGTCTTTTTGAAAAAATGTCCTGATTACTCTGGATAATCTGAAGACAATACTGCGAACAGATTTCATTGAAGCTGCCAAAGAAATGCTTCTGAAAAGTTTTGACAGCTTATGATTTACTGAGGATTTTAGGATAGCACAAGAAAAATCCCAACCTCATACACCACAAACAATCTGTCTTTACCCACAGAGCAGCAACTCAGCAACAGCTTGACTTTTCACAGCATTGTGAGTAGAGGATTACTGTGAAAGCAAAGATTGCGGAGCAGAATATGCTGGACTATTAAAAGTTCTCAACATCATTTGTAATCTCTAATCAGGCCAATAATTAGGTATACAATCCAGACATTACCTGAGTAATTAACAGTGAATTAATTCTATATATTTAAGGTTACATTTTATGTATATGCACATAATTGCTTAACTGTAAACTGTGTTATTTCCTTATTCTACTGGATGTAGCATTCATTGGATTGTATTTCTCAGCTCTACCAATACATATATAAGTTTAGGCAATGCAATAATCTTAATTGCAACTGGTGCAGTCTGCAAAAAAATTGTGCAATAGTTGAATATATACATATGCTTTGCCAGTAGTAACACCTTTAGGTTACCACAACAACAACCATTTTTCCTGGGTTCCACATATTAAGCATGAGTAAGACTACATTATAATACAATGTTGTTATAGAAACATTGAAAACAAAGTGCGAACATTCAAAGTGACTGATACAAACTCTTTTAATGGTGTATTTCTGATATATACAGTGTATCCCAAAGGGCCATTAAGGCTCCTTGCCATTTTCAGTATTTTGTTATTTATTGTTTTTACTTTGAGAGTGAGTTTACCCAAATCACACACACACATACACACATATACTGGAGGTGGTACAGAGCCTGTTTCTGATTAAAAATAAATCAGTTCA
>VUQR01008784.1:47867-71861 GCA_015108515.1 Hemichromis elongatus | reverse complement strand
AAAATGACGGAGGAGGGGGGTTAACAGTCACAAAACAATTTTCCAACATTTGGATTCATGTGACTCCAATGCTAACACACCAAGTAACACTTTTAAGCATGAGATGAGAAAAGTTCTTAAAGTGATTCAAAATAAAGGAACTACAGGAGCTCTAAAGAAATGTTTGTGCTAAAAACAAAGAAATATAGCCATCTGCTTCATTTGAATTTTCATTTCTTTCAAGCCCTTGTCTTGGTTTCTTTTTAGCACAATGTATAAATGTGTATCTGGGAGTGTGTGACCCTGTGGTGAAGGGGAGGGTGCACGAAAATCATCTGTCTAAACAATTACATGTGTGGATCTTGAACACCTGTTTGTATTGAGCAGGTGCCTTGAACTTTTTCTTTTAAAAAAACTTTAGGATACTAAGTAGTTTTAATTCAACCAACACATCTAAGACAGCTCTCTCTCTTTTTTAAAAAAAAGATATTAGAATAATGTGGATGTGAGAAAACTCCGTTCAGACAGTGGTAAACATGAGCAAACCCTCACTAGGTTTTGGATAAAGTCTACTCACGAGTCTGTCAAACCTGCATTTGAAACATAAGTTGTTGGCTACCATATAGCAGTATAGTATTGCAACATGGCATTTGGGTCTTCTAACTAAAATAGTATGTGGATTGAATTTGTTGCTGTAGCACAGGGACTACCCCTGAAAGCTGCCTTTATAAAACCTGCTCATCATTCTGCTTTATAATAGAGCGTAACGGCTTTCTTATAAAGTGATGAATAGCCAGGTAAGCGTGGATCAGCATGAATACGCGTTAACACGTTTTGTATTCTGCACATATTTACTTTTAAGCTTGACTTGGATCATTCTAATTACTGCTAATATAAAAGTACCTTAATATGAAGTAAAGCCACATGCTTAGAGTCTTTATTGGGGATTTTTGATGAAATCATAATAGATCAAACGCCGTGAAATACCCGCACCTGGCTCTTTTAATAACAGAGTTTGTTTGAACTGCAACCAGGCATTTATTTTACTGAATATCAAAGCTGTTTGACTGTGTGCTGGTCTTGTTTGCTGAACTCTCTGTCAGTGAACATTTTAGTAATAATGACAGAGTGGGAGGGCCACTCGGTGCAACTAATAAGGACAGCGATCGGGCTGGCGATCCCACTGTGACTTTTATTTCCAAGTCCTGGAATCCGGAATCGGACTGGTCGTATCCACACATGGACTATGCTTTTGTCGCGGTTTTTTTCTTTGTTTTCGCCTTAGATGAAACTTTGTCAGATACTGTAAGTACTTATACATCAAATTAATTTTATAGTAAACGAATTTTTTTTAAAGAAGAAGAAGAAAACGGCTTAATGTAGCAATCAGCTTTTGAATTTATTGAAACCCCCCCTTTAGCGAGTATATTTTGCATATTTTGCCATGAAAGTGTGTTTTTGTTTGTTTGTTTTTTAATTTTATTTATTTGTTTTCCTTCTTAAACTCCCGGAGTCATCCGCGTAACTTGTGCCGGGACCCATGCCTTAGAAACGGCTTATTTCTGATTTGCTTACAGCTCTGCAGTAGTAAACATGCACCATATTTGCCATTTGTTAACAACAAATTGCGTAATTCTGAACACTTAACGAATATCAAGTGTTACGTTTGATACTTATTACAAATGCTCAAAAGCCCACAGCCAATCAGCGTTCGCGCATAGAAACACGCTTCTTTGAATATTGCATAGTTGCACTATGTTACTGCCTCTGAGCGAAAGTGGCTGGATGAGTGATGGATTGAGCAACTTTAGTCGGCACGGTTTTGCCTGGTGTCTGTGATATATACGGGATCATAGCCTCCGTGTAACTACCTTAAACTGCCCCTGTGTCCGTTTAGTTGATGCGGATATAGAGCAGCTGTGTACCATGCTGCTGCACCGGGGGGAGCGTGTGGGTTTAAAGTTGCAGCTTAACTCGCGCACAGACCTCGATAATATGACTGCGATGTGTAAAGGTGTGGAGTAACTGCGACAGCAGGGTCCGCCTGCAGAGCCGCGTCTGTTGCATGCATTTGCAGAAATGACCAGACGCGGAATGTGATACCTCTGTACTGTCTGTGACGCTTGCATAGACGGGCTGTAGTAAGTGGCGTGGTCACTTCATTACCGAGCGCCATGATACTGTAGGCCTGCATGTAAAACTTTATTATCCAGTGGGGAAAGGTTTTAAGCATGGATGGGAATTATGTATGAATATATAAATGTATGGCACGCACCCTTTTCTATTGCTTTGGCCGTTAGATATTGGAATTACTTTAATTTGCTGCAGCTGTATTAGGGCTTTTGGATCTTTTTTAGGAATGTCCTCAGTTTTCATCCCTGGTGTAAATAGATAAAGTCTTTGCAACTATGTTTCTACAAATTTGAAATAAGCCAAAACTGCTTATTCATTAGAAAGTCACTTCATACTTTTTTATGGTGTCGATAAAGTTGTTTAATGAATAATTTTAATATAGCACAATAAAACACAAGATTTTATAATGCACAGCATCTCAAACACATCTATTCACATTCTTTTTTAACTGGTACAACTTGAAGACCTTGAAAGTCTTTGAAAAAGCCATGTGTAATTCTTTTACCTTCTGAGTTCATCAGTCAACATTATTTTGCACACCAGTTTTTCAGGCAGAGCAATCTAGTCGTTTTTAAAAGTGTTAGTCTGAAAAGCCCACTAAACTTGAGGGTGCTTTAACGACTGTACTTTGGAACAAACACTCATCATCCAGTGTGACTACCCAAAAAATGTGTGGCGCCCTTGCAATGGCACGAGAGCAATCCAGAAGATTTTGTTTGGCAGCATAGTGAAATGGTTCAGGGGACTTAGTTGTAACTGGAGGTTTCCAGGTTTGATCCTCGCATGTGATATCCTTGAACAACAAAGTGTTGATTGAGTACTACATAAATAAAAGATCAAGACTGTGGCAATATGATCAAGACGCCAATCCCATATAAAATCTATCGTACAATTACTCTGTCACACATACTGTAAATATAATTTGGCATATTGATTCAAAAGAGGAAAGCAGATGAACAGACTGAATGGATTACAAGCTGTAAATGGAGAAGCTTGGCTTGCTGGGTAAGCAGAACTTTAAGAGAAACATAGCTAAGCGTAAACACTGCTGCGGTATAAACATCTGAATTCATCACTGTATGAAAACCTTAATTAGAACAAAACAACGAACAACTCGCCAGCTTCTCCTTGGTGACGGAAATAAATCCAAAGTAGGGCTTTAGGGACATTTGAATGCACAAGCGAGCTAGGTAAAGCAGGAAGATCAGGCACACGTTAGTGCTAAATTCAATTCTGCAATAATACAACTTGCATATAATATAATGCAATCATGGTTCTAAAAATGAAAAGAAGTGATTAAAACGTAACAGATGTTTGTATATGATTTCTTTTTCACTTGAATGTAGACAGCTTTCTAAAGTAGATGGCTAAATGAATCCAAATAAATTAAAATACACTGTTACCCAACATAATAGCATGCTTATAATAAAATGGGTAGAGGCCCATTGTTTTCTTGGGCTATTCTCTGTAATACAGTGTATTTATTCATTGTTTGAATTTGACTAAACTGAAGCTGAAATTGAAGCTGTGCTGTTTCCATCCAGGTTTTTAGGTGGACTGCTTTCTAGAGCCAGAGCCATGATTTGCTTGCTAAGGTGGACTGCTTTCATTTGGACTTTGAATTCCCTTCCTTGCGCTTTGGGGATGGCAGTGAGCGAACAATCGGGTACGTGGGTTTGTTGTCTGGAACCTTTTGCTCATAAAACATATTCCTTTGAACAAAACAAGATGACTGATGGTGATATTTTACAAATAAGCTACTATCTCTGGACTTTAAAACAAATGATCTTTCATTAATCTCAATTTCAAGAAGATGTAGACAGAAATATTTAGACTCTATTATAATAATAGACACTTGTTCATGTTTAAATTCCATCTTCAGCAGTTTTTGTGTGTGATAACTTGACTTGAATCTAAACTTTTGATTGATAAATGTGTAATAAAACAATCTATATGCATAAAGCTGATCTCCATTTCATTTTTTGTGAAGCTGATCTAGCCTTGTCTCTAAATTGCATCTGACACTTGTCTCTTCATTGTTTTTAATGTTCTAGCAAAAGTTTTAAAGATTAACAGAAAAAAAAACAACAACAACTTTTAACTGATTTTTCTGCTCTGATGTGTTTCTTCGCCTTAAGAAGTTTTTGCCTTAAAAATGACAAGAAATGCACAGTGGAAATTATTTCGTGATGGATTCACTGTCTTTTCTGTAATCCTAGTCAAAAGTGGTTCCAAATATAAATGAACATCTGTACCCAACACAAACAATTTCTCGGTTGCTTTCCCCTAGATGGCTCATGTCCCCCTCTGAGTGTAGAGGAACACAGGTTTTCTGATGTTTTAGATCGTCCCCTGGAAATCACAGGTAGGTACTGAATGAACACGGTGGCTTTGTGCGGATGTAGACGTCGGCTTGTTCAAATCTAATAACGCATTGTAATCCTGTCCCACAGGATTTGATCTCACAGAAATGTTTCTTCTCCGAAAGGGAACAATCGCAGAAGACCTGCCATCATTTCGATTAGGAAGCAGTCCACTTATTAAGCCAACAAAGTAGGTAGCCTTTACGTCTGTGCTAGGAGTGCATATGTGTGTACATTCTTCATTATTTATGTTCGTATCGTTACTGGGAGAAAACCTCACAATGCAACCATGCTATAAAAATGTGCGGCCAAGGCTGTGATCAGTATTGAGCTGCAGGCTATTGCTTTCTGGCTCCATCATGTGCATCTTCCAAATATAAAGTTCTGTTTATTTCTTATAACTCAAATATTGCAGGACCTTATGATATTTTACTGCTAATGTGTGTCTTTATTGTGGTGTCCATAATGAGAATTTGAGCTCACTTTGTTGGATCTGGCTGAAGAAAATATAAATAAAAATAAACAGTGTTGCCATAACTGAATTTCACAGAAGACTTGAACTGAGGCAACCCAGATATACCCTGCTCAGAGCTATAGTTCTATTTGCCTTGGCTAATAAGGGCAAGCAGTGAGGTGAGCTGGTAGATGGGGAATAATTTGAACAGAATTAATATATATTGCATTTTATTCTTGAAATCTCATAAGGGCAAAAACTGGGACATAAAGGAATGGGGGAAAAAAGCTTGTATAATAAGACAGGAATATTAAAATAACTATGTAAATGACACATTCACTTACTGAAGACCTTTATTCCCCGGTCATCTGGCAGGGTCATTATGTGGCGTCACCTTGCTTGTGCTGATATGACCATATAGTAGCTTCATATTTTATAGTATTTATGAAAGCCTATTGCCCTTATTACATTTGTATCACACGAGACCTGTGACATAAATGGAAGCGCGATGGTTTGCCTAACTTATAGCGTGGTTTTAAAAATGAATCCTGAGATATTCATTGTTTTGTGTCCTCGGGGTTGTAACAGTGAAAGAGAACACTTTGTCATTCTTCCAGGAGGGCAGGATATTTTTAGTATTTTTATATGCAACTGTAAACATTTACTGCCTCCCTCTCTCTCCCCCTCTCCCTCCCTGGCTGGGTGAAAAAAAAATATCTTTGAGCCAGGTGATTTGTGATCTGCTTCCCTGTTCAGTCAACCAGCTGAAAATACATTCACTTCAGCCCTTCACTCAGTCTGGGCCCATAGTGCAAGAAGACGCTGCCTCTCGGTGACGCTGCTGACAGTGTCATTGGTTATAGTGGCAGGACTGCGATCCCTCTCATATCCAATTATCTAAGTACTTTGACAGGTGATACTGCATGTCAGCTGAGGAGGGAAAGCGAGGGCAATTGCACGAAGCAGGAGGCCCCAGTGCCCCTGCCACAGCCAGTAAAACATTGCTCACTCCACAGCAGCATATGCAGCAATAGATGCGTAGATATGGCTGATGTTCTGCCCACTCCTTGGCACAATACACATTACGGTTCATAGATCACTGCTGACACACTCGTGGAACATTTGTGTGAGGGAGCACATTTGCCCGGCAAAAAGCAACACATATTCATCCATAGAGTATTAAAGCAGAGTGTTGCAGTTGCTCCCAGCATATTTATAGCTTATTTATGTCTGCTCTGGCTCTCTTTGGATCATATAGTGAGTTGGGTCTAACATCTGAAATGCATGCTGGTCTACGATCTACATTTTAAATATGTTTAAATGAATCTTGTCTATCTGCCTTACATATTGTTGTACATGGTATAGCAACTCGAGCTCTTCAAGCTTAAATAGAATTTGCATTAGAGTCCATTTCTGTGTTCGAATTGGGACCAACTTCTGCTTTGTGTGTGTGTGTGTGTGTGTGTTTTGTTAACAATGCAAATCAAGCAAAACAGGAATTTAATCAGCACTTCTTTTTTCAATGTGATTGTAAAATCTCATAACGTAGCTTATGCAGGCGTAACTGTGTTTGTTTAGCAACCCACAGTTTTAGCAATTTGTAACTGTTTGCTAATTCATCATACAGGGGTCTGCGGTCTACCAGTTTACTAGTTTACATTCTACCTGGGTTGCCAATAGGGAAGCTGCAGAGTGCCCTCTTTGCTTTCACATTCACTTGCTGTTTGGTTATGCAGAGCTATCAAAACCATTTAATTAGTAGTTACTCCCCTATAGTACCTTTGCCCTACATGTAAATTGCGCTTTAAGGGCAGCCAGTGCATTAAACTTCTGACCGAGTGTCTATATGTTACGATTTTGGCAATAAGCTCCTTCACTATTGCCACAACACTACAAACGCCAGAGGATACTTCTGGGACACCAGTGGCTTTGACACCCTAGGAATGAGGATGAGCTCGTCTTACTAAACTTAGCTACCTTCATGCACCTCAGCTGTACAATGTAATATGTCCATATTCTAGATCACATCCGTGCCAGTAAAAATGTCTCTTCTACCAAACGTAAACACAAAAGGTGGACTCATGCTGGGAAAAAGAAGTAATAGCCATTTGGCACTTGAATGATGGATCTAGGGTAAAAACTGACACGGTTAAGTCAACTTTGAACTGCGCAGAGATTGAATGTCTGTGATAAAGATGTGAGCCAACTAGGCTTGCATTTGAGATTTGATTGTTTCAGCTGTAGCAATCTGATTCCTCTAGCTCACTTTAAAGACTCTTCCTGGATAGGATTTCTTACAAGGCAGGAGACTTAAGTCTCTTCCATAAGATTGCCTGCCAGAAAAAGTGGTGTTGCTGTGATAATTTTGTCAAACCATTGTGTCAGCCAAGCAATACGGATGGTCAAAAGCACGTTCCAAAAGTGGTGACAGTTTCCAGAAAGCACATGATCACTCCTTATAAAAATGGAATTAGCTTTCATTGTAATTCTTGTGTGTCAGGGTGTTACTCTGTGTAATCTTGTGTGCTTCTCTTATTATGGTTGTGCACACACATAACTATTGTAATACTCTGAGGTGTTTTTCCTCTGCTCTCCCTCACTACTATGGATGTTTCATTGCTTTGGCTTGAACCAGACCCTACTTCTTCACACTGTAAAATAAAAGCCTATAGTAAACAGTCATTATAAGGTTTGGATTGAAACATAGATTTACTAATGAATGCGATCTGGAACGCATTTCTTTTTGTTCCAAAGTGTATTTGCCAATACAAATTATTTTTATTCAAATGGGACTTGTAAAAGAAAATGCTGGCAGGATCACTTACAGTATATTGTGAACGTGTTTTGCCTGTGTAATAGGGAAATTGAATGCAAATCCTTCTAAGTCATGCAGAGTAGCGCTTTCCCAAAGAATCAAACAAGCAGTGTTCAAAACAAGTAACACAGAGCTCCACATTTGGCCACTTAACCACCGGGGCAGTCAATGTGAGGTCAGGGTTAGCGTAATCACATACAGAGATTTTAAAAAGCTGTTTTGGCAGTGAACCAGTGGAAATAAATGGAAATCTTCTTTTTTTCGTTTTGAATTCACTCATTATCACCTACTAAATCATGCAGAGTATTTTACCAAATAAATAAACTCTGGTCAAGGTAACAAACCCTGAACTCCAGGTTTAGCCACTTAGCCATTATGGTAGTCAACACAATGTCACGACCTTTCACCCTCTAGCCTCTCAGAGAGAACAGTGCCAGCCCATTGAAAGAACTTTGTAAAAAAGAGTGTGAACTATAGAGCCCTAAAAGAAGACCACGACATTAAGTATAGTACAAAAACTCTCACAATGCTCTTTTATTTCATGATGTTTCTCACCCCTTAATGATGATGTGTAATCCATTTAGTACAAATAGGTACTATATGTGCAGCCTTAAAATGTTCGGCGCCGCATTTATTTTCAGATTCTCACTTTTATAAATTGCCACGTCACTTTTGATATTGAATTGCTGCTGAAATAATCCTTTAGCCCTTAGGCAACAAATGACCTTCCCAGTCCTCGGCCTCTCACGGAAGCATTTGATTTTTCAGGAGCTTTAACTTGGCGCATTTATCATTTTAGTCAGGTACCGTGCACACCAAAAAAATCTCAAAGAATTCAAGGGACACAATAGAAGAGGGTAGGAAGCTCTGAGAGAATAGGAGATGATATATTGGAGTGAAAACTAATTTCCAACCTGTCTGAGGAAACACTCTCTCTCGCTTCCTCCCCCAGGCTGTGCTCTGCCTTCTCAATGACCTTATCATTGCATTATTATTATTTTTGCTGATCTTGATTTATTATGTTTATGCTCTTCCACTTTTGGCTGTTAATTTGAGTGTGGAGTTGGGTTATAGGTTATAGTATTTTGAAGGATATAATGTTTTGTTTTATTCTTTTTTAGCACAAAGTATAAAACAGAGGAAGCGAGTGAGGGGTGTGGGCTGAGCGATGAGCTAGTGAATAAGATGTAAATCAGTTGGGAGTGGGTATGATTTGAAATATGATATTGTTTTTCTTATATATTCCAGTTTTTTTCTGTGTATTTTTCTTCTGCTGGAGGAAAGGAAAGGTGTGTTATGTGACTTTACACAGTGGCTGAGGTCATAGACATAAACCTTCTGTAACTGTGCGTGTGCGTCGTATGTCAGCGAGGTAAAAGATTGACTTCTGTGACTTTGGATCAATGTCTATACGCTTTCATCCATCTGAGTGACAGGGAAGCCTGTATAAAATACATCAAGCTAAATGAAATTAAGTTTGTCAGACTTATTTATGTGGATGTCTCAGCAGCAAGAGGATACTGAAATTATATTGATCAGTGAAGCTGATTGGCTGGTTCATTATTCAGCCCCTGAAAGCTTTAAACTGCCCTTACATTCTGCACTGAAAAATTAAACTGGACACTGTTATTCAATTTTTTTAGACTATTTCAATGTTAAATTTAATATTGTTGCTAATTCCGTTCCTGATGTTCTTTATAGATTGATATTTCCAAATGGGCTTCCAAGTGAGTACTCCCTTGTCTCCATCTGGAGGGTAAGAAGAACTACGAAAAAAGATCGGTGGTATCTTTGGCAGATATTTGACCAGTCAGGAGGCAGTCAGGTTAATGCCAATATATATTTTAATTTTGTTTAATAGTTTGAGTATCTACACATGTATGGTGTGGTGACAGTCCTCTTCTCTTCATCTCAGGTAACTGTTGTGGTTGACGGCGACAAGAAGGTGGTGGAGTTTTCTTTCCAGAGCCTGCTAAAGAACACTTTCCGCCACACTTTTAAAAGCCGTGACCTCCATGCCCTGTTTGATCGCCAGTGGCACAAGCTGAGCATTTCTGTACAGACCAACGCTGTCTCCATTTACATGGACTGCAAGCTAATAGAAAGGAAAGCGGCTGATGAGAGGGCCAGCATTGACCCCAGTGGGCGCACACTGATCACAACACGAATAGAGGATGGACGGCCTGTAGATGTAGGTCCCATGATAAACACGTGTAGAGCATTTTCTTTTCTTAACTGCAAATTTAGCAGTTTGCTATTCACTTTGTTCACTTATTATGAAAGCACTCCCTACTGCTTTCAAACAAGATTAAAAAAATGTGTCAGGTGCCTCTTAATCAGTTTAAGTCTTCTGTTGTAACATATGTGTTTATGACAGACTTCATATATAATGCTGTGCAAAACTCTTGAGCCCCTCCTCATTTCTTTATATTCTGCTCCCAGTTTTCCTTTGGACATTGGATACTTTTTCATTTATTTTTAGTCCACTCCTTGTAACTTCTAAGGGATTTTTTATTTTCTGTCAAGACCCTCAAATCATAAATCAATCTTGCGTCTATACATAATGGACAATTTTGCAAAGAACCAATTAAAAAAATATCTTTAGCAGATTAGTGCAAAACACATATTTTTCCCCCCATTTCTTTGGTCAAATCTATGAAAAATACCTGTCAAATAGTTCAGTTTGACAGGCATAAATATTGTTTTTGTACTAACAAGGTGATTCCCAAAGAGCCAGAGAATTTCATAAAACTGGACAAATGGACAGCAAAAAAAGAAAGAAAGAAAGAAAGAAATATTTACAACAGATGAACATTATCTGAAAATAATGTCCTTAAGAAAGGGGGGTAAGCAGCAAAGATCTGACGGATGCATCTGAGAAATGCATATGGGCCTTTTGATCACCGAAGTCTCAGCAGAAATGACCAAGGAAGAGGAACAGGGAGAAAAGGCTTAGCTATGCTAAATTACATACATAGCCACACAAAAGGTCTTACAGAGTGATTAATCCCAATTGGAATTTTTTTATTTCAAATTTATGGAGGACATTAGCAGAAAAGCACAACAGCGAATGTCTACAGTTATTTGTAAAACATAGTGGAGGATCTGTCTTGGTTTCAGCCAGTGGTTTTGGGGATCTTGTCAAAACTGATGAACGTAGAAAAGTAGAAAAGTACTAGAATGATATGAGATGATGTGGGATGATCTCGAAAGACAACATAATGAAAAGCAGCCAGCATCCAAAGGAGAACTATTCCAGACCACTTAAACAAATTACAAGTAAGCTTGAATTCAGGCTGTGCTGAAGATTAAATAATAATAAAAGTAGTCATATCAAATATTGACTTTCAAACTCATTTGAATAGTAAGTTGCATTATAAACTATATTTCCATCTATCTTTGCACATTTTTTTAATTAATCACTGTACTTGTTTCCAATTTTCCTAGCAAAACAAAGAAATGCAGGGTGGCTCATGACTTTTGCACCATATTATAATAGATGGATGTTTTTACTGAAACTTTAAGGTTCCCTTTTGAAAGCTTGTTTTTGGCTGTCAACATCTTAGAATCATTTGTAGGAGAGGAGGGAGTCTTTTTTTTTTTTTAGCTAACACTAGCAAGGATAGTTAGCAAGCTCCATCCATAGATGATTGGACTGCTATGAAGCAAACAGGAAAAATATGTGAAATTCACTCAAAAGAACTGGAGCAAAAACTGCTTGGACACGATTTTGGAAAAGATTAACCACACAGCAGGCCATATCATTGTTTAGATAACTGAATTAAAAATAATGCAAAGGCTGCCATCACCAGAAACAGTCCAGAGATCCAGTTACGTCCACTTGTGTGACCAGAGTTAGCAGACAACTACCAGTCTAGTCTTCACCCACCAGTCACTTCAAGCCGCAGCTTTTACAAAATGGGAAATTAGTTCAAAAGAGCATATTTGTTCACTTTTATTCAATAATGCACTACTGGAGAAGAAACATGTTTACTGTGCTGAGCAGTAAACATGTTTATTCAAGTCAGGCACTTTAGCACTAGAGTCTGCTTTTGGAGTCAGCCTAAAGTGACTATTCAGTGAACTGCATTTGTTGGCACTTCTGCATTGGCTTCATTTTTCAGCCCCGGAGGTGGCCAAAGTGCTAAAAACAACAAAAGGTCGCCTTGCCAGTAGGTCAGCCCTTTCCTCTGGATAGACCTTGGCTTAAGGAGGATTAACAGCTGACTTTTTACCCTTTGTGACTGATAATAGTATAAGTAACTACACCTCAAAACAACAACAACATAGGTTTCAAATTCTCCTCTGAACCAGTTGCAAGTCATGCGGAAGCAGAAGCTTTTTAAAAATATATGTTATGTTTTTAATGTGGTGCTTTGGAGCTGTTTTGCAGGCTACGGGAGTTGCAGCATTGGGACATTATGGCTACAGTAGCTGACAAGTGAACAAATTGTGCTGTCTGAGCCAGTGAAGTGTGGACATTTGTCAGTTAAAAGAGGAGCATGACGAGATGACGAAACTGTTGTATAATGCTGTGATTGTCTCCACAGATTGAACTGAAACAATTTCTAATCTACTGTGACCCTTACATGGCTGAGCTGGAAAACTGCTGTGAGCTCCAGGAGCCAAAGGTAAAACGCTTTAATGCCTCAGAAAAGAACTGAACTTACTATTATTATTAGTTTTATTTGCAATAAAGAGTAAGGGGTAATGAGCTGTAAAAAAAAAAAGACATTTGTGTTTTGTTATGCATTTCACAAAGCAGAAAATAAATTGGGTGAAAGACAAAAAAATGAAAGACACGCTCTGTATCAGAATTCACAAGGTTCTTGGTAAACATGAGCCACATACTGCACGGCTCAACTTTAACCATTACATAAAAGTGTAAGAAGATTTTTGTGTCCTCCACAGGAATGTGCACCCCTAGTTAGAAATGTGATAAAATAGAGCTTCTATCATCATAAAATCATTAAGAGCTAATGTTACGGTGATTCCAAATGGAGGCGTGACCTTTGACCTCTTGTCATTGCATCTCTCCCTAAGCATCCTGCCATGTCAGTGTAAAGTTACTTTTAGAGAGTACTTGCAACCTTGAGAAGGGCTTATGACAGTTTGTAAGCTTCACATAAGCATAAAAAGGTTATCTGGGTGAAGTGTGCTACACGTGACAGTGGCTTCATTTGATTTTTGCCCTGAAGCACTGAGGAAAATGTCTAAGTAGTGAAATTTCTGTATTGATCCAGTGTGGAGTCGAGAGGACATTTAATGGGACTGCCCCTCCCCTGGTTACAGCTCAGATTCCCTTGATGCTGTCTCAGCCAGCCCCACAGTCCACTGACAGATGTCACTGTCCAGCCGAAAAGGTACACTCAATTCAACCCAACGGGGGCTTCTAATTGAGTGAATGTAATGGCTGTTGAAACTGAGCCAGCATTTGATTTGACGCCACGCGTACTCAATCCGATATGGGCATTCTAGAGACGGTTAAACACCATTTATATCAAAAACTATCTCCCTGCAATACCAACCAAACACATTACAGCCCAAATGTATTTACAAAAGCAGCTATAATTCTCCCAAGCGTGGCAAATATACACTGTGCAATAGATCTGTGAAGCTGTAAAGGATTCTTTCACCTGCAGATATTAATGTTACATTCAATAACAAACTAAGATGGTAAAGCTGCAAGGTGATGTCTTTTATCAGTGGAAATAGATATGAGATACTGGAATATACTCAGATAGTAAAAAAAAAGAAAGATATTTTTAAGTAACATATGACTAAAAACATCATCGCTTACTGCAGGTGCAGTAAATTACTTGCATTTCTTTACTGACAAAAAAGGAAGTAATATTTCTGTTATTTCAAATGCAGTTATGGTCAGATGCCTATACACACTCGTCATGCATATGAATGTCGTGGTAATTTAGTTCATTTTTTATTTAAGTTGGAATAACTGTCCAGCATACATCTTTAATCACTTAAAAAACAAGAATTGGGTGCATTTCAGTTCTGTTTAGCTCAAAAGTGGGTGGTGCTGAAGTTCTTAGAGTGTTTTTTGACTTGAGTCCTATTAACATCTCACTAAAGGCACAATTGATTACAACTGGTAGTTTCTCTTTGCCAGCATAGAAAATAATTTGTTTGACAACACTCACTAGACTGTCCAACACTCTAAAAATGGAAAAGTCCAAAGAAGATCTAAGAAGGAGAATTTTAGATTTGCACGAGTTAGGAGGCTCTCCTGGAGCCATTTCTAAACAGCTGAAGTTCCAAGATTGTCAGTTCAAACAACTGTATGTAAGTTTTACAGATGTGTCGCCAGTTTGTCAAGTTCTGGAAGAAAATTCAAACTGTTAATTTTTTCAGGAACAACGAAAGCGTGCCATGAACTGGAAACTGCTGATGCACTAGTGTTACTGTTCACAATTAAGTTTTTCATCACCATGGACTGAGAGGGTGCCATGGTCAAGAAAGAAGCCCTTCCTCCAAAATGAACACGTTCAAGCTCAAACGAAATTTGCAGCTGCCCAAATGGACAAGCCTGATGGCTTCGGGATTAAGGTTTTATGGTCACAGATTGAGCTATTTAGTCAAAAATCATATTGGAGGTATCATCATTGCTCTGGGGCTGTTTTGTTGCCAGTGGTACTGGTACATTTCACAGAATGGCTAAAATGATTAAAAGGAAGGTCTCCAAATTCTTCAGCTTCACCTTAAATCAACAGCCAGGCAACTGAAATGTGGAATTAATTGGGTGTTTCAATGGGACAATGATTCAAAAAACACCAAGACTGGTTTTGGAATGGATAAAGCCAGCTAACATTTAGCTCCAGCAATGGCCTCCCAAAAGCCTTGACCTCAGCCTTATTGAAAATCTGTGGACTATGCCTAAAAGCTAGGTCTGTGCTAGGGCATCAACCAATTGAAATGTACTTTACTAATTCTGCCAAGAAGAGTCAAATAACCAGTGAGGATTGTGCCAAAAGCATCTGGTCGAGGTGCAACTTCCTAAGGGACATTTAATCAAATATTAGTGGTTGTGTATGGATTTTTGAGACTGTGTGTAGGCTTTGACCTTGTGTAAATTGGAGAATATCCAAAATAAATTCAAACACCCAATTCTTGTTTTTTAAGTCATTAAACATGCATGCTGCACAACTCTTCCACCCTGGTAAAAGAACATTTCGAAGAAATCATTAAAAGCACAGTATTACCATGGGATTCATGCCCATGATGTGTGTAAGTAAACCACTGACTGCAACTGTATGTTAAAAGATTCATGCTGTTGATATAAATGTGTCTACATATAATATCAGTCCTGCATGTTATGTGTGCACAGGGAGATGCTGGTCTTCCAGGCGTAACTGGACTATCAGGACAAAAAGGAGAAAAAGGGGAAAAGGTAAGGGCCAAATTTTTTGTGCTTTTTGATAAATGCACACATTTGTCTTGACATCTATTCAAGGGGAAATGGAGTTGTTCACAAAATGTTAGTGATTTCACAGAAGTCTCAACTTGAGCTTGTCAGCATTGTGTTCAACACCTTTGTTGCAAATGAACATAGTTTTGTTCTCAAGTACTCTTAGCTGCAGCTGTGGGTTTGCTTTCTGGGCAGTGTTGGTGGTTTTCTAGGACAGCTACAAGGTCTAAATGTCAAGGAAGACAGCAAGTCCGCGTAGGACACATTTATACTTCATTGTTAGAGGAAGAGGAATCACGCTTTCTTTCAACAGGGAGACGTCTATATTGGAATGCCTAGAAAAGTCCATGTTCTTCAGCCAAGGTCCTTTGGAGAGGCTACTGTGCAATTACCTACAAGCATGCACATTTTCTCCCAAATATCCCAAGCAGAGTGAATTGGTAAATCATACATTTGTTCAATCACTTGAAAATTGGTGTAGTTTAAAAAAACGATTCATGACAGCTCAATAGACAAGTGGAAATGTAAATTGTAAATGCCCAGTCACTGAAAATTGTGGGTGTCGTGTCAGTTGGAGGACAAGAAAAACATGAAGGAACCATCAAATACCGGGACAAAAAGTGTTATTATTCCCTAGACAAATCACATTGTTTGGAGAGTCAAATCCCCCTTTTAGCTGCCTGTACAAGGTTAAAAAGTGACAAAGGACAGAAAGCTGTGAATGAAAAGAATTCACAGGGACGAGCAGGTGGTGGTACTGTATGCCTGATAAGACTATAGGGCTTTTAGGGGTCAGTATCCTAATTACCATGATGTGGCTGTGGGATTAAGATATGTAGGATGACTGTAAGAGTTTTTGTTCCAGTCATTTCTGCAAGGCACAAAAGCATCATTTTAAATCATTTATACCTTTAGCACCCAGCTCTGGAATTTTTAATTGGGCTTTTTTGAGCTTTCTACATCGCGAGTTGTTACTGCTGCTAAAGTGGCATTGTGATTAGTGCTGGTAATCCTTTGAACAGCACCAAAAAGGTACCGCCTGTGTGCATACATATGATTATAGATTGTTTTTCTTTCTAGCAGAGAAAGAAAGACTATGTTTTCTTGGTTTTGTATGCCAGTTATCACAATGTCACTGAAAATCTGGAGACACAGAACATCTGTTATTGTTAGAACAGATAAATGATAAATAATAAAGCATTTTATTTTGTCAGCTCATGTTTAAAATAGCTACAGATAATTTTGAACATTATTTTTGAACTAGCTTCTTTAAACAAAGAAAGAAAGAAAAACAGGTTGCTCTAATCAAATATGTTGATGTGCTATAATTGGCCTCTAATGATTCTTAAATGACCCTGCAGAGATCGGCTCTCAAGCTGTAATGTGTCTGTGCATTTGGAATGCGGTTGAAGTGCTGGTGATTAATTAGTTTCTGGTAATTGGTGTGGGTATATATAGTGGGTAAAGTGCAACAGGCTGCTGGTTTAATTTGCAGTATAGCAGGCACTGTGGCAAGTTGTCAGTGCTTTTGTTACATCAAAAAATAGCCATATAACTTCCCAGTAAGTGTCAACCTGGTAGCTAAATAACATCCAAATTGCACTTTAGCACAAATCTTTTATCTGTCTATAAATGAATCAACAATTATTTGAGCATGCTTTTTACCCAGGGCCCTTCCTTTTTTATTGTTATTATTTTTCTGCAGGCCACACCGTGTGCTATGACTCAGTTACTCATACTGTTAACACCTGAAATCTAATTTCAGGTCTTCAACAAATCAATACTTGGCAAGATTTGTTTACTGACTGAACAAGAAAATTTATAACAAATCCTATTACTGGCATGAACGCTAAATCAATGGAGTTAAGCAAAGACATGATCAGGGGCCACACATTCATGACTAAGCCATCTCGTTCAGTCAGTTAACACATCGCTGTTATTAAAAGCAGAAGCTAAAAAGAACCCTGGTGATGTTTTGGTAGTGATATTAGACCAGCTGTTGAAACTGGTGATCAGATACATGTTTTTTGTTTGTTTTTTTTGCAAGAAAGACAATAAACAGCCATAGTGAATGGGAACATATATGTGCTAAACTGAGAGCTGGTTACATTTCTAATATAGCTCTATTTTCACCTTTTATTTCTTGATTTTTTTATTCACCTCTTTCATCACTTTTTATTCATGCTATGATGTATTATATTAGCTACTCAAAGTGCAGAACATACAAAAACAGCCATCCATCCATTCTCTTACGTTTATCTAATTCAGGGGAGTTGGTGCCGATCCCTGCTCCCGTATGGTGAGCACTAGGGTACACACTGACAGGTTTTCTAGTCTGGAAAAAACATTTTGAATAAAAATATAATCTTCAATTTAAGTTTAATACTTTTTCATATGCAAATTACAATTGAAATCAATACTTCAGCTATAGCAGTTTGTGACCATGTGTGTACTGATAGTAAACTGGCGTCAAACTGGCAGAAACTGCTTATCTGCTGGGATTTTCCAGCAGAACCCTAGAAACCTTGTAAACCCTTAAAAAAATTCAGAGATTTATAGAAAATGGATTGAACAAGATAAAATGTCAAGTGTTCAGCTGTTCCCTGGATCAACATGCCTTATCTCACAAGTCAAAGAAGAATGACCAGACTGCTTTAGGCTTAACAACCAGTGTGTGCGGAAGAGAATCTCTGAACTCTCTGAATTGAGCCTTGAAGCAGATGGGCTAAGTCAGCAGAAGACCACACTGGGTACGCCTCCTATCAACTGAAAAGAGAAAAACTGAGGCTACAATTCACATGGGGTCACCAAAAATCAGACAACATAAGATATGAAAAATGTCGCCTGGTCTGACGAGTCTCAATTTCTGTTGCACCATTTGGATAAAACTCAGAATTTGGAATAACTAAGTTAAAGCATGGATCCATCCTGCCTTTTATCAATGGTTCAGGCTGGTGATGGATGGAGAATATTTTCTTGGTACATTTTGAGACCCATATAGGCATCATTTTTGCTGAGCCTATCCACAATGTACCCATCTTCTGATTATCTCAGGTTATCTCCAAAGTGTTTCTTGAACATAACAATGAATTCTCTATATTTGAAAGTATCTCCAAAGTCACCAGATGCTGTTCCAATAAGGTACCTTTGAGATGCAAAAGAGTCACATCATGGATGTCCATGGATGGATGTGTAGCTAACAAATCTGCAGCAACAGTGTAATGCCATGGTGTCATTATGGACAAAAATCTTTGGTGAAGGTTTCCAGTATGCTGTTAGATCGATACCATGAAGAATTTAGGCTGTTCTGAAGGCATAAGGGGGTCCAACCAGCACAGGATAGCTAATAAAGCTGTCAGTGAGCATATACTAATGTAGCTAATTTGGATTTTAATTAGTCCATAAACCACATATTGACGGATGATCAATAGTTTTGGTCACTCATGTGATTCCTAGTAAGTTATTTGTGAAATGGTAAGAGTTATTTTCTGCTTTGTCAGGCTGAGCTACATGTTATGTCCAACAGTGTTGGCTGTATCCTATTCACTGACAGTAGCTAACCTTTCTACACAAGCTGGAACAGAATCATCAAGACTACCAAGACTAGTAGATATTTAATTACAACTAATTACTGGATGAATGAAGTTTTCCTTTTCCACAAAAGCTAAGCAAAAAACAGTGGAAGTTTGGTTTTATAATATTAAATATTCTGCTTTGACAGTCATTTATTCATTTATTGTCTTTTTTCCACTGGCCTTGTGGTAGATTCATCTATCTGGTATATTATGGTAGTATTTCACCTCTTCTATTTAATTCTCATTGATCCCTGAATTTCTAAGGGTGTTCTACCAAGGCCAGTTTTTACCTGTTTCTCCCTGCTGGAGTGGACCTACTGGGGCTAGCTGTTTAGTTTAGCTGTTTAGTAGACCTGAAGGCTTGTGGCGTCAGACCAGTTAAGCCAATATTTAGTACTTCCATTTGTCATGAGATAGAGTAAGCTGTGTGTTTCATTGTGTAATTTTTCACAAGCAATGCGGCAGTGTTTGTGCAGTTTGAGCCATCATAGTTTGTTTTGCACAGGGGAATCCTGAAGGAAGTGAAGGAGAAATGAAAGTGTTGAAGAGATCTAGCTACCAAATTTCAAATTCTTGGCTCCATAGCTTCAGTCTTAAGAGACATCATTACTTATGACTTGGTGCATATCTGCATCATCTGTAAAATTGCCTAAATGTTTGCCAAACTTCTTTTTTAGAGGCTCTTAAAATGCAAAAGTACCCTAAGTTCCCCAAGCAAATTATTTATTTATTTTTTTACTTTTTTGTTACATGCACAATGATACACCACATACTGTTTAATGGGGAAAAAACTGCTGCTCCGTGTGATGCCACAGCACTTTGCAATTAAATTATTATCTGTTCTAAGTGTTAGATTTATCACATGTGATGACGGCTTATTATATTTCATCTCACCAACTGTTTTTTCTATTATATTATTTGCTTGTCATGAAAGTAAATTGTGTTGTGTATGGAGGTGCAACATTTGTACATCGTACCACTTGATATATAGACGTGCATACAGGATACCTTTGTGTTTCTGTGCTTTTAGCTATTACACAAGCTTCTCTATCCTGATTGTTGCCTGTGATAGTAGGGGTATGTAAGGAATTTTTAGCTCCTCCATGATTCCAGAAAGGAAATTAGGTTCAGATCATGGGAAAATGGATAGATTATATAAGCAATAGTAAGTTAGCTTAATAAAAACTAGACCTATAAGTTTCTTAAACACATTTTTATACCTTTGTTTAGTTTGACAAATTCCACATGTTGCTGTCATATTGTTAGTATTCATGGGACAATTAAGCAATGAGAAACTGATTTATATTACAATACATTTAACAAGGGGTAACTAAGTGATAGAAAACTCTGTTATTGAGGTAGTCTTATGAGACTTGAAAATCTCATTCTGTATAAGATTAAAAATAGTCAGAGTATACTTACTAACAATTTAGATTGACTTTGCAGAGATTAATCAAAGACATCTGGGCAATTTAGAGCATTTAAACAACCAAAATGAGAAGTGCAGGCCAATCATCATGACCTACACACGGGGTTTCTTGGGAAAACGTGTGGGGATTACTTTTGCTGTGTTACTCCGACAGAAAGTACTATCCCGCATTACAGTGAGAATTTGATGGAGGATTCTAATGCAGTGCAAAGGGATTAAACTGCTATGATTAATCCAGAATCCCTCAGGAAATTAAACAGATAAGTAGTGGGTTATAAGAATGCAGCTTACTTGAAAGGAAATCCATTTTCTATGGCCTTGCACATAAACCCTGGTATTACTAGATTTACAGCTCCTGCAAGTACTTCCTCCATAAATAAATAAATAAATAAAACAGAGGCGTAATGGTGAAATTAAAACTTCTTTCCCCTTTTACAATACCCATAATTTGTTTTGCACCATTTACAACTTTCGTGCCCTTATGGCTTGTGTTTTCAATTAGAACCCCCTAATTCAATTTATACCCGTTCTAAATCTAAAGTGAGTTATAATAGGAATTTCATTCAAGATGGCTTATTATTTCACTAATACTTGACTTTGATTGGCTGTCAAAACCTTTTCATTGCTCCTATTGTAATAATCAGTGTTGTACTATTATTAGCTTTTTAAAAGGGTCGTGTCAGTGAGTGAAAAGAAAACTTTGGTGGGTGAAGAATGAATGGGTGACAGTGCTGTGAACTGTACATGCACGAATGAGTCACATCTCAACATGCTTAATATGCTACAATTGTTCACATGACCAGTGAATTGTCAAATGTTTTTGTATTTTAAAAAGGTAGAGTGGACGTGTCCAGAGTAATGGCTGCAATAATAAGGCTCATCATTTATCCTCCAGCCTGGAAAGCAGTTCATTTGTTAGGTTACCAACATTTTCTTTTACTTTCCAAACAAACCTATTGAGAGCCAACAAACAGGGCTCGTAATGAAGATGTCACAATGAATGGACATTATGGTTAATTAGATTCTTAGCTTGCAGCATGTTCTGCATTTGCTTAATTTGCTAAATAACAGTCTACCCTCTCCCTCTTAGCAGCACTGTGGACAGTACCCCTTTCTTTTATCCTCTCTCCAATCTGTCTTTACTGTCTATAAAAGTATACCCCTCAAGACACTTAAACTTTTCTTCCTTTTTTGCCCTGTCTTCTCTAACTTTCTAAAAATAATACAGTTATTAAAACAATATGAGGACTCCTAATGGGGTTCAGATATGCACGTTCCAGTTGTTGGGAAACAGTATCCCAATCTGCAGCTGCTGAGGTCCTGTGTCAGCAAGAACTCTTGGAGCAGCTGTAGGAGCGAGATCGTTGATGAAATGACAAGTGTTCATAAAGCTATTCACTAATGTGTGAACGAGAGACCTTTCACTAACAGTTCCCTGTGTTGTTTCTGTTGCAGGGGAACACAGGGGAGGCTGGGCCCGCAGGAAACGCAGGACTCAAGGTAGGTCACTCACTGAATAACTGGCAAAGCTAACACTCCCCAGTGTCGGTTTGCCCTCACAGTTGTGACTAAAGCTTTGAGTAACGTGGGTTCCATGTTTTTTGGCTGTTTTCAAAAAGATATATTTTAGTTACAAATTGAGTTTCTGCTGCTGTATAGTATACAGATGCTTGAATAGCAGATGGCTCTTTTGATTAAGTGATTTATGGAATCTGTCAGTGCCCCTCTCTGAGATTATTTTCTAACATTATTGGATTGATTTACTGGCCTGCTTGTGGTGACCTCATCAGCGCAACATAGAAAACAAAGCAATATAAAAATCAAATTAAATATCAAGTGGGTGGCTGGTCGGTACTGCTACCGATATGCAAAGTTCAGGTCCTAGCAGCGGCATTTCTAGCTTGGCCGCGTGCCCCCACCGGGCATAGTTGGCAGTTCTCCTGAGTGGGACGCCAGCGAGAGATCATGTCCTTGCCACTGCACTAGCAATATCTGCTAGATGTTTGGGCTGTCTGTGCTGAGAAGATGTCTTGAGTGTGTAAGCCTCAGTTGCACCTTCTTAATGAAGTCCTTCACTGTTGAGTGAAAAACAAATGACTTGAATAACTTCATGCGCATTTGTAAAAACATGTAATTATGTACAGCCTCCCTGGGTAAAAATTAGGACTCAAGAGTGACAAGCAATTCAGGGGAAAATTTAGAGGGCAAGAAAAATGCAGATATCATTCATGTGACAGTTCAGATTGACGCAGCGCTTGTTTTGTTCTTTACTAGTGCTGTCTCATTCCCAAAGGGTTGAGAAAATGACCGTATTTGCAATTTATTTCACTGCAGTTGCTATTTATTCCCTTGCATATTGCGTTGTGTGATATTGTCATCAGTTAGGTTGTTGACTATCAAATGTGGCATCTTAGATGCATGTGTTAATCTCCTCTGCTTTGGGAGGCCAGCCAACTACTTACAGTAATGCTAGTACAAGGGTGTTGTCTCTATATCTTACACTGAGAATACCTTGCAGTATATCATGGAGTGGAAAGAGGGGGTGTGGGATTTGGATTCTATTCTCAGAAAAATACAGCTAATGAATAACAAGACGAGAAAAACACACATATATCCATCAGATACTACATTGAATTTAGGGATCGATTTTACTGAAGATCGTTGTGGAAGCTGTTTATGCATCGTCAGTAAACAGGATTATTCCTGAATGTGGAATATGACTTAATCCTGGATCTATATCCGTTAAGCTCACTGTGGGACGACTTATTTGCTCAGAAACCTTGATTTGTCAAATAAGGAATAGCACTTAATGGCAAGGCTCTCTCCACTTGTACAGGAGCCAGCAAAAGATATTTTGTTACACAACAGTGCACAAGAAAAGCACCAGCCGCAGCAGTAGTATTGATAAAGATGCTAATGCACAGTGCCATGTATTGAAGTGTTTTGCAGCTTTAGTTCAATTTTGCATCAATAAGGTTTCTTCCTGACCCAGACATATTTTACAGAAACCTGTGAGTGTGGACTATTGTTATACTCACCATTTTATCCATCTGTGGGCATCCAGTATGTGCATATGCTCTGAACATGCTGCATGTTCGGAGACGTCTACAGATGGCTGTGGGCACTTTTAGCGAAGACACACAGATTTTCAGACTCTTTTGGTCGTCTTAATGTGAGAACAACAATTCCTGCAGCTGTTGGCATTATAAGAGTAATGATATGGTTGCCCTTGGACACTGTAATACTGCAATTTGCTTGAGCTTTATGGGCCAGCTGAGGTCTTTAAACTGTATAGGTTACACTTTCATAATGGAGCCAAGAGGTTCCAAGACATCTCACACATTTCTGGCACAGTTCTCCAAAATCACTGGCTGGGCAGCCTGAGAAGAATCACTGATCAGAAAGATATTTGTGGAAATAAGCTTTTTTTTACTGACTACAAATAATCCCACACATGTTATAGACTTTCCTGAAGCAGAAAGGCTGCAGGGAGCTTAGCAGCAAATGATACTGCATGCGATTCCTGGATGCGTGTTGTGTGTGGTCTTTCTTCTCCTTAATAAATTCTTGTGTGTTTTTCTGCTGCCATTGCCAAGATCCTTAACTTAGATTCTTAGAACTTCTTCGAAATTCAGTATTTAACTTTATTACTTCAGTGAGGATGGGACAAGAAATAATTTCATTTCTCTTTTTTTTTGTTTTTTTTTTATTCATATGAGTGTATTAACATCCACACAATAACTCCAGAGCAGTACATGATAAATATCATACACCAACCAGTGCATCCGTACAGTGGTGTAATTATTGTGGTGTCCCTTGGGGC
>VUQR01008784.1:14506-47847 GCA_015108515.1 Hemichromis elongatus | reverse complement strand
TTATATTTAAATTTTTATAGGGATAAATGAAAGCCCTATAACTCTTTAATGATTTAATTAAAAGTATTTGTGGACTAATGTGTTCCCTAGCTTATGCAATAAATGTCTCATCAGCCACTTATGAAACACTAAAAACTTTTAAAAGCTAACATCTTTTCTGAGCCACCATGTGTCTCCTTAACCCTACTTTAGCGCTGCTGGGTGTCAAAGTGGAAAGGAAAAAAAAAAGATGAAAGCATAAACTTTTCAAGGGTCTTTTCTGTGCCTTTTAACTTTCAGTCTTGTCATTGCAGGGGGAACTTGGATCAGAAGGGCAAAAGGGAATCGATGGAGAGAAAGTAAGTACCACTATCTTCAGCAGACATATATTCCATACCTAGCACATCAACCAGGTCTAGTTTCGTCAGAGAATCAATTCTTATAGGCTTTTCATTTTCTGTGTGATGACCTGGGGGTAGGAGCGCAGCAGAGTTTTTCTGTGTGGCTGTTTTCAGGTGCTTGTCATATCTAAGGCAGAGCAAGGAGTGCTCTAGCTGACATTGTCCTTCTGCAGTGAAATTAATTGATATGCTGCCATAGGCTTGACATACTAATGGACTCAACTCATTTTCAAAATTACTGTAAGCCCTTTCTGTGTCATTTTAGGTTACATTTTATTGCATGCTCTTAAATCTGGCTGCAGTGATTAGACTAATGTATGTAATATACACTCTGATAAGGCGCACGATTAAATGATAATTGCTTTAAATACATTTCCATTAGAAAGAAACAACAACAGCACCACTTAGATCTTAGTAAGCATTTTTAGCCACAAGCAAATCTGTTTTCCTTCTTTTAAAGCATAAATTAAATGAAAGCGTTTTTTTTCTCTCCCTTTGTTGTTTCTTGCTATACTGCTTTTGTTTGCTCACATAGCACACTCTCAGTAGATGTAGTGAAAGCTGTGCAGATGGTCAGTTTAAAGTGGTTTAATAAAGGGACTTCTTTTCATCACCATCTCCCACTTGAGTCAACAAACAGCTGCCACAGAAATCAGCCTCCCTGCAGGCTGTGGACCCGTGATCTACCATATAGCAGAGAGAGAAAAAGAGGATAAAAAATTAAATAAAAAACAGGGATAAACATGAGTATGCACAGCCAAAAGAGTATTTACCGATTTAATCCGGTAGAATTACCTTCCTGTTTCTTGTAAGTTCTCAGACTGTCAGACACCGAAGTGATGATGCATGTTCCTCCTAATTTAAAGAGAAAAACACAGTGTTGTATGGTTGGATGCAATACAATAAACATTAAAAAAAAAGCACAAAAACCCATGTACTGTTGATATTATTTCCTAAGAAATTTTTAAAGAAGTGATTCAAAAAGGAAGAATTGGCTTAGACGAGATCATCTTTTTGTCCCTTTTGGACCTGATGTCACTATTGGGTGTTTGAAAAGTGCAGTGAGCTGCTACATTGACAGGATTGGACCACGGGTCTGCTGAGAGGCCATCCTGCTCCCCTCTGCTCACTCTCTCTCTAGGTGGCAGGCATCATTGTTAGTGGTGCTCATTCGTAAACTACTCTGCCACTAGTTTGGTGTGAGGATATATGTTTTCCTAGAGAAGTGACTTGTTTTGATCTTTGTGCATCCCTAGGCTCCGGGGCTTTCTTCGGTCATGCTCAAATGGCTTTTCATGCGTACGCTGAGGGGATTTATTATACTGTGCCCTACTTCCTTGAGTGATCTGAAACAAAGAAAAAGTTGAGAAATTGAGATCCTATTTGTGAAGCATTGCTTCTAGCAGGCGTGTTGGTCAGCATCTCAGATGCCCGTTATGGATAATAATGTATGGATCCTGGATGTGCTTAGCCTAGCTTAGCTTGAACCCAGCTGGTCTAGCTAAATCAAAAGTGAAAAAGAAGATACGAGTCCGACCTTCTGTATCTTGTTATCTGGCAAGCGTGCCGCTAGTACATCCAAGAGGCACCTGGGGTTTGCCTTTGAGCTGAGGTCCGTAAACATGTTTTGGACCTGTCTTTGTAGAAAATCACAGAAATGACACTGACATCTATCTTTTCATCTGATGCTGGGAGAGGAAAACAAGTCTATTTTCCCAAAATGTCAGCGCGTTCCTTAGAGAACAGCAAATTTCTGGAGTGTATAGAGAACTTATTCTGCAGTGAGTACAGCTTTAAATCAAATGCACTGAGAATTAATTTTTAATTAAGTGATAACAGTTTTATTTACTAAATTGCTTTCCCCCCACTTTACTTAAACTTATAAATTTGTGCTAGTAAGTGAGGATCTCGAGTCCCTGCACAAGAATTTTTTGGGCAACTTGGCCACATCTTTTAACATACTATGTTATCACCCTCAAAAGGATATTTCTTCCTCCTGCACCACCAGTTGACGAGCAGTTGTTTTAAGCAGAGGTTTTTAACTATTCACTCGGCGTGCTCTGAAGTGGCCACTAGCTCGTCATCTTTAATTATTGCAGCATAGATAACAACAGAATTAGCTTTCAAACTTGGTGCTGAAGACAGCAGTGAGTGACAGTGAACCAGAATAGCAACGCTGGGTGTCATTAAAGCAAGACAATAAGCTGGGAGACTCCAATGCGCTACATGACATGCAGTCATGTGATAATTTCTTCAAATAAACACACGTTTCAGCCATTTATCAACATCAACACAAAGGATTATGTTTCCAGTACGTAGAAGAAATTATGGTCTGAATCAAGCTTTCATTATTTGTTTTTCCCTTTTTTCCCACAGCTATGCTTTTTCTGTGAGTCATTTGACTCCTTGATCTAACACTTGCATTCGATTTCGAATAATATGATGGCAGGACACTGTAGACAAATAGATGGGATTTAAACTATCCCCATGTCTCATCAGTGTGCAGTGAGCATTACAGGATTAAAAACCAGTATCCCCAGTGTCAGGTGAGAGGATAAAGCTGAGCCTCATCGACTAAATAAATCTGCAATAAAGCTGGGCCGTCTTTCCAGTTAATCACTTACAGAAATTAGTGCTAAGAGACTCAAAAGTCCTAAAATTGTCATTTGTAGTGAGTAAACAGCAGGAGAAATAAATACTCTCCTTTGTTTTATAATGTCACTTTAAACGAATATACTGTAATTATTATTTCTGCTTTTTTAAAAAGTAAGAAGCAGGGAGCACGGCAAACATGATCCCTGATTGATAACAATGCAGAAGATGTGGGTGTCTATTTAATGTAAATAGGGGGGCGACCATGGTTCAGGGGGTTGGGATGCTCATCTTGTAACCGGAAGGTTACCAGTTCGATCCCCCACCTCTCTGTCCTGGTTGTTGTGTCCTTGGGCAAGACACTTTACCCTACCACCCACTGGTGTTGGCCAGAGGGGCCGATGGCACGATATGGCAGCCTTGCCTCTGTCAGTCTGCCCCAGGACAGCTGTGGCTACAACTGTAGCTTGCCTCCACCAGTGAGTGAATGAATAGTGGAATTGTAAAGCGCTTTGGGTGCTTGAAAAGCGCTATATAAATGCAATCCATTATTATTAAATAAATTAAAAGCCGTTTATGTTGCACAAATGTATTTGATGATTTCAGTTAACCTATTTACTCTGACCACTACTGTGACGGACTTCATCACCCGATCTGTCCTTTTACTGCAATTAGCTCATATTCCATTTTTAAAGCTGGTGTGTTATTTAAAGCTAGAGTAGACACCCGAGAAGCCAGAATTCTGTGTATGAGCATGTGCTCCAGTATCATTTTGCAGATACACCTCCTATGGGATGGGACGTGTTACTTTGTGGGTAATTCAAGTTACACTCGTGGAGACAGGATGTTCAGCTGAAGAGTGAAGTGTCATAGGAAAAAACAAGGGACTAGTCACACTGATAAAACATGATATCCCTGGTTCCAGATGATCTGTGACAGTGTACTCTAATATCCTCGCATTGTGAGCCATTGTTTGGGTTACCTGGGTAAATTTTATTTATTTAAAAAGTGCAGAAGCTGTCAGTGCTACAGCCCAATGCCAGTGTGATTAGTCTTATGTCAGAATGTATGTGGTAGTGTCTTGCTGAGCAAAGGGAAAGTCACAAAAGGCATTTCCTTCTGTAACCTCCATGGCATTTGTAGGCCAGCACTCAAGATATCTATGTTACTTACAGATCCTGTTCCATGGAGCTTTAAAGGCCTGTCATTCAGTGTAACGGTATTTCCCCACCACAGCATTCAGAATACTTACTATAGTTTTTAATTTAGCCTTCACTCAATAAGGCCAAACCTTGTTTGTGATGATTAAGTTGTTTACAGTAGTTAGAACTTGCAATCATTCTCCCGCTTCTTAGACAAGGGCACCGACCTGCAGCTGCTCTAGTTGGTAAAAGGTAAAAGTAAACACAATTAGACCGCATTTGTTCATCCCTACTTCTCTGGCTCTGCTTATTTGCTTGCTTTAGTTGTCTTGTGCTGGGGAGTTGCCAGATTGTCTTGTGGCCCCTCCGCTACTTGAGCGAAGAGACACAGTGGTGTGTGTAATTAGCAGGCAAGTGTACACAGCTCCCCACAGTGTTCTGACCTCGTGCTGCAGGAACAACTGCCACACAGTCAGCACCAGCTTATTCCCAGCCCCTTCTGCCTCCTTTATCCTTCCCTGTAAATGCAACAAAGCCCCAAGCTTGCAACAGAAGCTAACAATATATCCGGCCCCTCAAGTCTGCATCTCGCTCTTTGTCATCGTGCACCTAAATTAAGCCTATGGGCTCACGACTGAGTCCATTAGATAGAAAGAAAGCCTCTTAACCAGGCTGTAGTGTAGAAGGAAGGATAATAAAAAAAGAAAAAAAATTCACTTTTTTTCCTCTTAAGGGGTCAATAGATGCTCTCTCTTCAGGTAGCGTTTTAGTAATTTAGCACCGGTCAGCCAATATTATTTCAAACAGCATTATTTCAGAACAATAGCTCAAGTACTGCTTCTTTAATGCCTACATTCATTGCTTTGCATTTTAATTAATTGTTTGTTTTTGACTTAGTATCTTATCCATTCCTTGAAATAAATCAAGAACAGGCTTGTTCTTAGGAATCACTTTACATATTGTTGGAGATATTTCATGTAATTACTACGAACATGAATGGCTCAAACTGCACATATGGACAACAAATATAGGTGTGCAAATTCAAATGGCAAACTAGTATATTTGTCTTTCTTTTTAACCACTTTTGTGCTGAATCTGATTTGACCATTTTTTCTATTAACAAACATAGTGTTGTGTCTAACACTTAACTTCACCTCAGAGAGCATTCTGCTGTAGCTTCACACGCTGACAACTGTGTAAAACTGGTAGGTTTCAAGATGTGCAGTGTTTACAACAGTAACAACATCAACACCAAAAAAACTATTTTTGCAGTGTGCTTTAGGAAAAAGTAATCCTATATTTATTTTCGTTAAGTAGAGTATTTAAGATAATTGATCTAGTTGAATTTCTTATATCCTAAAGGAGATGTTACTGTTTTTAAAATATTGCTCAGCAATTTTGTTTTAAATTTAAAGCACCAGTTTAATTTGTGTTGTGATGTTGGTGCTATAGTTTGACATCCACCAGGTCAAATTACGGCCATTTAATGCTTTTTCACAGTACAGTTCTGAATTGTACTTTGATTTAGAAAAAAGCTTATTAATTGGTACTTTTTTTCCCCATCTTTTCATTTTTGTACATCTGTGAATAACACTTAAGGAAAATTTGCAAGACTGCCAAAAACGCCACCCAAAAAACTATGAAGGCTTACTTTTTAATTGCACTGGTTGTTTTCCAGATGATGTGTAGGCCTGCAGTGCATATCTTATAAACCTTTATAGGTCAGTCATCTGAACAATTACACAGCTGTGCCAAGTTTTCTATCAAGCAAATTTACATTTTAAGCCAACATGTCTGCTACTGTAGTGTGTATTTTTAGTATTTAGATGAATTAAGACATTCTAACTTTTTTCTGTAAAGCTACTTTGTTAAGTTTTTAATTAAAATATTTACCAGAAGGAAACATTTTTGTAGCTTGCAGATTGGCTATGGCAGTTGCAAAGCTTAGTTTGACTGTGTGAGTGACTATGATGTAAAATAATGTGAGAGAATGACTTGTGGGCTGACTCAATTTTTGTTTGACCTAAATTTTTGACAAGAACGTTTGGTGCCACTGGAAAAATAGCTCACCACTTTACACAAGCTTATTCCACTTGTATTATTCAGTTTGAAATATTGCAGTGTCAGCTCTTTAGTAAACATGTTGTTTTGTGTCTACAATTAAGGTAAAAAAGTGCAGCAGAAGGCCAGAGTTCCTATTAAATGTCTTTAAAATTTCCCCTTTTATTGTAAAGAAATTCTTAAATTCTGAAAAGGTCAGAATTGATGAATTGTTCATTCATGTAAACAGCCTGACACGAATATAGGATTACAAAGAAATCCTGCTGTTTTATTCATATTGTATTAAAGTAAATGCATCAACATCACTCCTTGGCTTAATCATGTAATATATCGGAGAATTTGAAGTCTGAGGACCCAAATGCAGGACTCTTAGGCAGAAGCAGACCTCCACTTGAATGTGAATCTTTATTGCAGTTGGAAACATCCATAACTGAGAAAAAGCTGAGTTGAAAACCCCGAGAGGCCAAAATCTAGGAAGCACGGCAGGGAGACACATAGGCAACTACACAGTACATGACAAGGAACAAATGAAAGACACTGCTATTTACACAAGGATTACTGAGGGGACTGGAACCATCTGGGCACCAAGAAAAAGGTTATGGCAGTCAAGACAAAGACACAGGTGATGGTGTAAAACTAAACAGATGACACAAGTATGGTAACGTGTAAATATTTTATATAGACATAAAAAGAACCAATTTAAAAGAAAACCTAAAATACAAAACTAAAAACCCTGGAATCAAGAATTGGGACCATAACAAATTTAATTCTTCTGTGTGGTATGTCATGCAATATGTAAGGTCATTATGGAGCCTGTGAAAATGATGATTATTTAGACTTCTCTCTGACATGCTACTTCATTATATGATCCACTTTTAACAACTTGCAATCCACTGCTTTCTTGTGTCAGTGTAGTGGAAAGCTTTGGGTCCTTCATTTCCATTCAAAATAATAAAGTCAAACAAAGTAGTCTGAGACACTGTCATAAACTATGCCAATATATGGGTCGTATTTAGTTTAAATGTACGAATTTATTGGAAATGGCAGGAGTAATTTCTATAACTTTGTAAGTGAGGGCTGCAGTCTGAAGGTTAGGAGCAATCCTCTGTGGGAATGAAGAGGAGGGCGATAACATTTTGTTAGAGAGCTTGCTAATGATCTTTTAATAGTGGCTTACAGGAATGAGCAGCGTGGGATTGACAAAACAGTCTCAGTCAATCTTTAACTTTAGACAACTGAAAAGAAAATTGCCCGTAGCTATAATGTCCTGCGCTCATATAGATTTCAGCTGTATGGAGGAGTGATAACAAATGGCTCATAATTAGACTTAAGCACAGCTATACTAAAATATCTTTTGTTAGCTTACTGTTTCAGAGCCATGCAAACCACAGCTCTAACATCTCCTAACAACACTTGTCAGTGAGAAACCTGTAATGATTTCCAAATTGTCTTCTTTAGATAGCAAACTCAGATTTAAACATGAAAACAAAGATGACCTCAACAAGAAGTTGTCAAATTGCAAATATTGTATTTTTACGTGATATTAGATATGTGTGTAAAATTTCCCAGTAACCCAAAAACACAGAGCTGTGAAAAGCAGCAATGCCCGCCTAATGGTTCCTTTTCTAAAATAGCTGTTACAGATCACAATAACAAGAAAACATGTTTATATTACAAAAGGCGTTTCATTGTAATAATTCCTCTCATATCGACAGAATCTGCAGTTGTTTTCATCCTTGTTATCAAATGAGCCTTTAATTTTTTGCCACAGCTCTGGTAATACTGAAGAGGGGAATTTGCTTCTGGATTCCCTTGTGTCAGATTGCCCCAGCAAAGTGGTTAGGCTGTTGATTTAAATAAAGAACTGAGCTCACACATGTGCAACTATGAGACAGCTGTTCTATTATTGACAGTGCATGTGGGCTGAGGGACCACATAAATTGATGCAGTCTGATAAAATCATGTCGTTGTCATTTCACTGTTGGTGCAACTTAAAGGGAGGCTTCACTGTAGCTGTCATTATCTTACAGAAAATAACTTTCCTCCACTGTTAGCAAGGCGTCTATTTTCTGAATGGTATGGCGAAGAAGAAAAGGCTTGCAGGGAACAGGCAATGAATTTGCTATGTCTCTGGTAGCAAGACTTAATGTGATAAGGGTAGGTAATCATCCTCTCCAGATATATAATTCACTATTAATAGCCTATCTGACTCTAAATTTAACCATGACAATTTATTGTATTTCTGAGTCATTTTACAGCCCGCTCACGCTCCCCATCTTCCCTGCTCCCCCTTAACCTATTTCAAAGAGTTGGTGCTACTGGCCCAAATGTGTCACACCTAACAAGGCTCGCTGCAAATTTAGCCTGTCAATATGTGTCAAGCCTCATTCATCAGCTATCACTCTTCATCTGAGCCGTCCGCCTACTTTCACAGTTCACCACCGAAAGGTTTGACTTTGCCCCGAGCTTGCGTTGGTTCAATCCCACCCCCAGGTTCTTTGCTTCGAGGTTTAAAAGCAATGACAGCAACTGTCCTTGCTAAACCTAAGTGCAACTAGGGAACACAGAGGGAAGGGGCTGGAGGGGGGGTTGAGACAGTGTAACCAGCTAATCATGAGCCTCTCACCAGAATTTGGCTACATAGAGTGTCCTGTGATTGACATTACCTGCTCTTTTCTCATTGACCAGTTTGGACAGGCATGAGAATCTCACATCTGCATGTTAGATTTGAGTGGCAACACACTGACATACAGTAACACATTTGGGGTATTTTTCATTACATTTTTTAACTCCATGAAATTTGAATAAAAAGGGAAAATGAAGAAAAGATGTGTTGTATATTTTTTGTCCCCAGGGTTTGAAAGGTGAATCAGGGCCAGTCGGTCCAGTTGGTCCCAAAGGAACCAAAGTGAGTGAGTCTGCCGTACATGCTGGGCTGGACAACATTAGAACAATAATCGTGGTTCGCTTTTTTGTCATCAGGGAATCTGCTTTACTTTCATGAGCTGCACTCTCGATAATGTGGCTGTCCATCTGTTTGAAGTGCTGCTGTGAATTGCTACTCCAAACATGGCAAACTAAAGGGTATTTTTATGGCTTTCATAACTTAGCAAGACCTTATTGATGGTCATATAGAGTAGCTTTTATCCTGGCAGAGGGAAAATGCTCCACTCTCACTATTTGTGGAGTATTTATATATTCAAAGTGATATATTTTTGTAATGGGCATACCCAACAAATCCCTTTATCTTTCCCTTTCTAAACAGGTCTTTTCTGATCCTGAAGCTTACAGATGAAATGGGAAATGTATACCATTGCCTGCAGTTTGCTGGACTACTCATAGGAATAGTATTTGACATTCAGGTTTTTAATACTGGGAATGCAATAGTTGCATAGGTATGCCCTGCACAGCAAGTTGTAGCTAGTTCCTGTCTGGGTCTGGGGTTTAAGACAGGAGTTTGATGCAAAACCTTGTTCTCACCAGTGACATGAATTAGATTAACTCTTGTAGTGATGCGGAAAATATTGGTCTTTTTAAACTTTTCTTTTCATGCCACAGTGGGATTATTTCCCATATATGAGTTGGAATGTTTTTCCTGTAATTAGTTGCCACATCTCTTGCTCTTTTATTTTTCTTCCCTTATTAGGGCTTTTTTTTTTCTTTTTGCTGTTGTTGTTGTTGCCTTTTGGTAGAACTCACCGCATAATTGTAGGTGCAATGCACTGTCTGCCAGCCTTGAAGTTATAATGAGGTCTGTGTGTTTCTGTGAAGACAACAGAGAATCACAGCGTATTTTATCCTGTTTTCCGGATGGGAGGGTGAGAGAGGGGGTGGAGAGAGTGTTTGTTTGTATGGAAGCTGACAGAGAGAGGCAGATTTGGAAGCATAAAGTAATGAGTCCCCTGAATATCCCATAGCAGGCATATTTTAGCTGTGACATTCATTTAGACAACAAAATGGATATGAACTACAAACACCTTCTTCTTCTTTCTTTTTTTTTTCCGTTTCATGCACATCTGATAAAAGAATATTGGCAGCTGTAAAGTCATCTATTTCTCAGCTCAGTGCTTTATAAATGTTGGGACTGCTGTGAAGAGGGGATAGGATGGCATTAATAGTGAACAGCGATTCACAAGTTTTATCTTAAAAGACAAAAAAGAGAAGAAAACAAGACAGTCAGCAAAAAGGATGTGAGCTCCTTGCTTACATCGGATCATGTTGGTTTCAAAAGGCATATTCTCCTTTCTTGTATGAGTTTTTGTGACCACCTGTATGTAACAGTCATCGAACAGTGTTATTATGCCTCCCCCTTGTTAATGCTGCAAAGCTCTCTCATGATGAAGTGTGCCTGCATTTGTTTTAAAGCCTGTCACATTTAATGGCCCACCTGCCAGTGTGAAAGTCATCACACATGCTTCATGTAAGGACATAGTGTAAATACCAGGTAATAGCCCTCCACCGTACATAGTGCTTATATTTGAATATTGCTGCTATGAAATGTCATCTTACTTTAGCTGACCTTCAGGGTTTTTTCTCACAAACATGATAGATGGCCTTTAGGTTAAATGTTTATCAGTCAATAAAAGATTTTATAAATTTAGCTGAGTATGACAAAGAGGTAATGCTGTGCATTTCACAGATGTATTTATTTGTTTTTATTAATTTTCTTCTCTTACAGGGTGATGCGGGTCTGCCTGGAACTCCAGGGCTGCCTGTAAGTTCACACTTCTTCATTTACATCTCATTATGCCATCTGTGTATGTGTTCGAATAAAGTGGTGATGTTAAAATGTACTTATGAGGGTATGAAATGAGATGAATGAAATGGCAAAACCGAGCTTTGTAAATACCACAGCCTTTTGGCAGGATCTACACATAGTGTTAAAACATCTGGCCCACAGAGATGGAAAGTGGGGAACTCCGGTGAGCGCTCTCTGTGTCACTTTACCGTCTCCTGGGAATGGGTCAAACGAGGAGCACATAGATAGGGCTCAGTGGGCGGTTTCACTGGAGCCAAAAAGGATAGGCATGAGCAGCCAGGCAGAGAAGAATGGAGCTCCAAGCCTCGGGCTGGGTGTGGAGTTTGACAGGTAGTCACTGGCTGTATCCCACACGGGTGAGACGAGCACTTACTGTAATGGTGTCTGTCCCTGCAGACTTTGTGTATTTACAGACACCCGTGAGAAATGACACCATGGTTTACGTCTTTCCATCTTATATATTTCTCTTGTCTGGCGACATCTAGCAGAAAGAAAACATAAAATTGGAAACCAGTTTCACTTCAGATTATGTGTATTTACTTGTATAGTCACCTACAGTAATAAACAGGTAGGCCCATAATTTGTTGGACAGTAACACAGTTTTTGTAGTTTTGCCTCTGTACACCACTACACCGGATTTTAAATCAGACAGTCATGATCTCTGCTCAGATTCAGTCATGAATCTGAGCAGAGCGTATAAACCCGAACACTTCACAGTTTATCCCGCTTCATCTATTAGCAGTCACATCAGCAGCAAACACTAGTGATCCGGTTCCACTGGCAGTCATACAGCACATGCCCATGCCATAGCAGCGTCTCCACCAATCTTCACAGTGATTCTCCCCTTCTTCATAGCTCTTTTCTTCCCATTATTTTAGATCCATAAATCCAGATATGTGTTTATTTATAATTTCTGTTAGAACTGTGCACTTGTGAAGATGTTTTCTAGCAAAGTCTAATGTGATGTTCCCGTTCTTGAGTGGAACAAGTGATTTTGTGTCCTATTGTAGACTTGACAATGATAAAGCTATCTCAGAGGGTTAGTGGGATTTGGCAGATGAGGGAACCCTGAGACCAGATGTGGCGCAAGACAGGGAAAAGAATCAATTATAAATCAGTCCCATAACAATTCCAGCACATTTTTCCAAACTGACCTGTGCTGGTACTCTGATATTCACTCAATACAGATTCACTCAGTATTCAGTGAGTTAATCTAATCAGCTTGAGTAACACACATTTGGCAAAGACCTGCTTCAATTTGTTTTGCAAGCAATTTCACAAAAACATAATTCTGCAGCACGTCGCATTTGGATTGAATATCTGATTTAAGAACTGAAATGAATGCAGACGTTACATGCAAGATTTAAATTTCCAGTTCATAAAATTTGACTTGCTGAGCAGTGCTTACCTTTGAGAATAATCTCTCATCTTCGTCTCATCTTTCTCCGTCCTCGAGTGTCTCTCCATAAGACACCCACGAGCTGTACATTTTTCCTAGCAGACACATTTTGTGACAGTCTGTGCAGATGCAGTGTGTGTGTTTGGTGATATTTGTTGAGGTCTTACCCACCACTTACAAAAAAATGTAAGTTTATCAGTTTATGCTGGCTCCTCTTGTGTAACACTAGATAGATGATGAGTATTGCGATTGGAACTTTATTTACATCTGCACCATGAATCATCTCTAGGATGTAAAGGAGAATAAAAAGAATGTATTGAAGGTGTAAGCAGGATGTGGGATGTCATTATTTTTTTATTACTGAGCATATTACTGAGTATCTCCGCATCTTCACTGAAAGCAAGGCAAGGCTGCTGTACACAAAAAAAATGAACTGATTCAAGAGTAATATGCATTAACCTGCCGATCAGATTTGATTGCTCATTAACTGAAGGTATCGGATCCCCATTTAAGATCGTTCCTGCCCACTCTAACCCCGTCCTACCGCCTTGAAGTTGTTTTTAACTTGGCTAAATGCTGTAAAGTTGTTTTGCTTAACCAAGTAAACATTCTGCAATTGTGCACTTTACTTGTCTTCTGTGGTCTTTCATGTCTTTTCTCGTTGGTGAGCTGGTAGATGCATTCGTTCATTTAACAATGCACCAGAATGTTGATTTGGCCACACCTAAGGTTTTTGCTGGGTTGCGTATAGGTTTATTTTATTTTTGTTTTTTTCAGCCTAATGGTGAAAGTTCTGCTTAATTTGTCATGGGAGCAAGCCTCACCTGTCCAGTTACTTTTAGCATCTGAAAGTGAGTGAGTGTTTGTAAAAATAGCTGTAATTCCTAAAGAGTTTTGCTAAAGAGTTTTTTCCTAAAGTCCTTTTGTAAAACCCCTTGAATTAAAGCTGAAAGTCTGCACTTCGATCACATACTGCTTCTTTAATTTCAAATGCACTGCAGAGGTGTGCAGAGGCAAACCTACAACAAGAAAAAAAATAATGCATCTTTGTCAAAAACTTGAGGACATAACTGTATTGTGAGTGTGTGGGCACAGTGTGTAGGCTCAATGCGTTGTTGCAAGGGAGTTGATTGCTGATACAGAGTAAAGGTATACTGCGGGTGGTTAGCTAATTATGTGCATATCATGAGGGGATCAGCCTGCCAGTTTTAATCAGCACTGGTCTGTTACAGAAACTCTGTCCCACTGCTTCTGGCCTGCCCCTTTTATGTCACCAAAGTGCTTACAGTGCCCACAGAACACTGCCACCATTCATTAGCTATTCTCTAATGCTAATTTCCCATTTGTAAGGACAAGCAAAGTAACAGTCTTTCTCCAACAGGCAAACAGGAATTTAGCAAACTTTCTAACATCATGCCAGTAAATTGGTCTGCGAGCGTGAGCAGAAAACGTTGGGAGGAATTTTTTAGTGCAAACGTGCTGCCAGTGGCTTTGCATTGTACTGCTTGTTAGCCATTGTCAAGATTCTGTGCTAACAATCCCAACCAAAGACCCCTGTACCATTGTACATGAATAATTGATTTATTAGCAAAACAACTGCAGGGGACTGAGTCATGTTTTCTTGAGAGTGTCACAGGTCAGAGCTGGCTTTTTGTGGACACAGCTGCAAAAGTCTGAGAGTCGTCAGCGTCCTCGTTAGCTTTTTTTTCTTTTGTTACTTTGCATGAGGCGTCTGACTGACTTGAAAGACGTGCGTTGTGAATATCTATCTGTGCAGCTGTCTCTGTGAAGAAAATCAGCAGTCTTTGACTTGTGGATGCCAATTGAAAGACAACACCAATTATTTGAGTTGTATTTGAAAGCGGAGATGTGGTGCGTGGCGTTGTTTTGGTTCTGAGACAACTCCATTTGGCCTTTCTTGACAGTGAACAGCAGGGTGTCAGGAGAGTTGTAGCAGTCATGCCCTCATTTCTCTACAGGTCATTCTGGTCAAGGATAATTATGTCATGAACAATTGTGTGGCATGTGTTTTTATCCCCTACTTTGTTAATCGTGTTGCATTTTCAAACTGACTGAAGGGCTTTTTAAAAAAACAAACAAACAAAAAACTAAAAACATTTTTTTTTTTAATCACAGGCCGAGAAAGAATGTCTGAAAGGAGATCAGGTACTTTGCCTAATTGTATTTTCTCTGAGGCATCCTGTACTATTCTGTTTTTACTTGCATTTTCTTGTAAGCATAAATGTAATAATTTGCTATTTTCAGGGTCCCCAAGGTGACAAAGGAGAGAAGGTAACAAATATTGTTTTTGAATTTGCTGCTGTAGAAGGTGCGTCTAGCATGTTTTCAGTAAAGTACCTACTTGGTTTAGCAGACAATTACTGAAGCACCATATGCACGCCCTTGCACAAGACATTGCTCAGCAGATACCTTGATTAACTTGCTAATAGTTTCTTATCAAGATACTTTGTAGAGTAATGGAATGAATATCTGATCAACTGAGGCTGCAAATTACCCGTTCAAGAGACACTGCTCATGTAAAAGTGAGAGTGAAAGCTACAGTAGTATCTAGTGTCTTCTATTTTTCCATGCAATCCTATCTAAGCTGATGCTGTATTTCCTATCACTGTAAATAAACCCACTACGAATGCACTGGTCTGTTGAGAACTTGTGGCACAAACATCTGTCTGCATCAGTTTTCGCAAGAAACAAGTTAGCTAGTACAGTTCTGCTTTGCCAATTGTAGTAGCCTTTTCACCATGATAGATGTCCTTTCCCTAGGGATCGGCTGGAGTGCCTGGTCGTCCAGGGGAACCAGGGAAAGAGGGCAAAAGGGTGAGTAAACAGAGACAGATCGCTAGTTGTGTGGCCTGGCGTGTGGTTGTACTGACTGAGAGGACCTGGCCTGGGGAGAGGCCGGGCAGCAGCTGAACGGCTGTTGTTGTTTTAGAGGAGGCAAAGATGATCTGTGGCAAGGGGATTGCAATGGGCCTGCAAAAGGAGAAGGGTTGGTGTGGGCTAGCTGTATGACAATTAATGAATGTGCTCACTGGTCAAGGGGTCACAAACACACACACACATACTCACAATATCACTGGCAGAACACATGGTTCAGTCCCATTGGGTGACAGTATTTGGTTTCTTTAAAAAGCCAGCTTGATTTGATACAGACACAGCATTCGTTAATAAATCAACCGAAATGTTATATATTTCTTTATTCGCCACCTTGTGTTCTATTCTAATAACTGGGGTTAGAAATATAAGTGTCAGGATTTGAAAATGTGCACTTAATACAATTTTTATTCAAATAGCATTTTTTAAATCTTATTTAACACAAAAAACAGTCATCGTGGGAACATATGGTGATTTCCAGGTGATTATACTTTAATTGTTTTCGAGCATTGTTAATTAATGCGTAAAATTCCCGATATTAATAATAGATCAACATAAAATACAGTGGTTAGAAGCTCGAACAAGAGCAAGAATGCTATTTTTCCTTGCCATCACAGCTGAAAGGCAGCTTTCGGGCACAGGTGGAGAGAATGTCCTTCTTCGTGTGCTGTTATTGACTCGGTGCGAACGCGCTCGCTTGTGATCAAAAAATAGCTGCTTCATGCCACTCAGTGTTGGTGTTTGTCTTACAGAGAATGGTCATAAAACAGCGGGAAAACATTCGGCTCACTGCAGCAAAACATAAAATATATAGCAGGTTCAGCTGTAGAGCGCTCATAAGTAGGTCAGGCAAATGTTCTTTTCAGATTAAGGCGAACCCAAGATGATGCACAATACTCATGACATCTGGACACGAGCATCTCAAAAATTCCACCCTTCTGTGTGTGAATGCATTCCGACTCAAAACTTCTTCCAATACCATTATAAATTTATGACCTATCATCAGCCGTGTTACTTCTCAATGGCTCATTTCCCACAATGCATGAAGTATCTGACTTTATTGTGAGTGAGAGAAGTCACGGTCAACGAAAGTGATCTCAGTGAGTGCAGATGTTTCTTTTGTTGTTGCTGGGTTTTTTTATGCTTTTGCTTCCTCGGCCTCATTAGTCATTGTGTTATTTCATACCTAGCCTGACTTAAGTAGTGGCTCAGCGTGAAAGGGACTGAGCGTCAGAGACATCAATTATGGTGTGTGCTTTTCTTCTGGAATACAGTTTCATTCAATCATAATTGGGTTAGAAGAAAGAGGGGAGTCTCTCCATGTTTGATGTTGTGGTGTCTTTGCTTCCTATATCCCTATCGCCTATATCTCCATAATATTTTTTTGCACCAGCTATTTCTTTGAAGATTTCACAGGTAAAACTGCCATAGGGCTTTAAACAGGCGATCAAACTCTCTGGTGTTGTTGTTGCTGAAGATACCATCCTGAACTACTGTCTTTGATGACTGGCTGACTTCACAGGAACTGTTAACGCGCTAAGGTTTCTGCTTATTCTTAGCTCGAGGAGTCACATGGAATCCAAGTTGTTGACCAACCTGTGCTTCTGCAGTTTGACGTTCCTATTTTAGGAAGCTGGACATGGATCATTATCAGGGGCCAGCGAGTGGCCTACTGATACAGCCGGAGACTTTCGTCTAATTAGCAACTCTCATCCGCGCACGCAACTTTTTGGTTTTATGAGAGCCGTAGCTGCTGTACAACTTATGCAGAATATCTTGATGTAGACTGACCGCCCCGCAACCTTCATAGAATAGCTGGGAGTGGAAAGCTTTCACAAAGACTTAGATTCAAGCCAGACCACATCTCAAACTGTCTGGTTCAATTTGTTGTTGAAAAAAAAAAATACAACCACTCTAAGCCATCTAGCTTTACTTGAAGGAGATGTGGAGGGCATTGTGGTGCTGGAGAAGAGGAAGGATGCCGTTTGCGTTGCTCCTTCTCCGAAGCTTAAAGCAACATATGCAAGAGCTGATATCAGTCACCTAGACCCCTGTGATCCTAACTGTCTTTATTTCCCCTTATTAACGTGATAGAGAGCTATTTAAGTTTGTCAGGGTGGAGGTATGAGCCAGTCCAACCATGCCCAGGAGTTTATGGGAATGTATTGCCCCTACATTACACATTGCCATTAATGGTAATGTGAATGACTTGGTTCTATCTATTATGAATGGAATTGACACAGAATAGCAGGCAAAGAGTAGGACTTTGGGATTCAGCGGTACATTACAGCCGATCAAAAACGAAGATAGGGAGCACCTGTAAAAAGGGATATGTCCCCCCTCTGACTATTGCGTGCTAAAATATTCATCACACTCTGTAATGATGTGCTAAGCGCTGGGTTGTCACTATAGCTTGGCTCTGTCCTACAGAAGTTGAGGAGGTGAAAGACATGCATGCATAAAGGAACCAAAGTGGAAAAATCTTTTAGTGTTATCGAAATTCTAAGTGTGCAAGATGGAGATGAGCCTGCTTCACGTGGCTATATATTAAAGTTTTAATCCATAAAAAAGTGACAATTTAAAGTCAGGAAGATTTGTAAAAGTAACAAACTCCATCATTTCATCTGCTCAAAATAGATGTGAAAACCAGCATTTGGTCAGTGCACATTTATCCTTAACATCAACACATATAGAAGCACCAGAGTAAGCATGGCTCATTCATGTTGTGCCAAGACTTCCCAGCATGCCCTGCTTCTGTAGTTGGCTCAGGGTTGTGAGTTGGTTCAGAGCTGACATGGGTCTCTGGGTAACTCAGTAGGTTCCTGTGGATTAATAAGTAATAACCTTAAGAAATCCCTCTGTGCAAGGTGGGTCTTGGAGGTTTAATCCATGCCTAACACTACATTAAGCCTTATTAGCAGTATAAATGTACCTGTATATAGAAATACATTTAAATCCTGCATAAAGTCACTGGCAAATGTCATGTTGATTCTTGGGTTTTCTATAAAAACTACAGGATGTGATGTTGCCTTATAGCATGACGGCACAGTCATATGTTTTAAATATATATTTTGGAACTACTGGTAAGCACTCTGAAGTGATTTCCTTTGCACATTGAATTTGCCTTATTGACAGACAACACCTTATTTCCTTTCATGCATTTTGCAGAATGTAAATACTGCAAATACAGAGTATTTGAAATCCCCCTGTAATAAGCTGAGGGCTTGTACCGTGTCAAGGTTTCCTACTCTCCTGCTTTAGAAAATGCACACATCTGACAGATGCGCTGCACAGTGTTTGTTCTTATTAGACATAGCTATACCAGTGCAGAGATGATGAAACTCCAGCAAGCCCTAGAGGAAGGAGAACATTGCAACTGCTGTGTCTACAGATGTGTTCTCTTCAAATGAATTATGCACTCAAGATCCACTTACTCATTTATTCATTCGTTTGTATATTCAGATCTAGTTAGCTGGTTATTTATGAACTGCTCTTATTTCGACAGTGAACTACCTGACACAGTTACTAAGTATATGATAACTAGCTGGTGGGCTAGCAGCTCAGTAATAAACATGTAGGTGTTTTTTATTGTGCATGAGGTACAGGGATATGTGTACTATGCTGCTGAGAATCAACCATGAGGTAAGGGGTGGCTTTCTCAGCTGACTGCCTTTCAGTTATTTATTATTTTTATTTCTATTTTTGCAAAAATAGTGGTTCTCATGCACATATTTGCCCGCGTACCTCGGCTGGAAACGTGGATGGATGACATCGTGCCACAGAAGATACCTGCCTCATATGTCAGGGAGATAAGAGAGGACAAAATGTTCTAATGAAGAAAACGCCTAGATGTCTTTGCTAGGCAGGCAACATAAGATCACGTGAAGGGAAAAGCCATTAAAAGTGGGACTTTTAACCCGGGAGGAATCATTTCTCACTAAATAGTATGATGTGGCACATCAATGCCGCTGATAAAAGAATCCAGTCAGATTATTGATGCGTACTGAAGAAACATTATAGATTTGAGCTATAGGATGATGGGGCTTTGATTTTACTAACAGGTTTTTCATCCTCTGTTGAGTCAGTTCCCTTTTTATGACTTTGTGCATTTAGAACCACCGTGGGTATTAATTACAGTGTGCACCAGATCATTAATTATTTATTTCCACGTTGTTGTGTGTTTACAGCAGTTGCACCCTTAATAATTATCCTCATGAATGTAAAGATGGTTTTTAAGTTGATATCCTTGTTGTTTGCTGAGTAATGTTCTTTATAAAACTGGACTTAATACTTCCTGTGACAGCAGACTTGCAATAGGATGTAGCATTGGGTTTCTGAACCTGAGTGGTTAGACCTCTGATCCTTGTATCGGAAGTCAAATGAAACTAGATAACAGCTTAAGTGTGAAGATGATGCTCACTACTTGGGTTAGTGGGTTGGGAGACAAGTTCTCAGTTAAGAGAATCTCCTTAAGCTAATGGCGATCTGTAAACCGATACAAGTCTTTACCTCAAAACTTCAGCTGCTGTTGCATCACATCCGTCAGCTGTCATCACTTCATTTCATCTGATATCATAGTCTCAGATCAGTGCACGTCAGTAATTGTGTTGCAGAAACACTTTAAGTCCTTCACTTGTGTCAAAAATCTTGAAAAAGTAACATCAGTGGCAGCTGCATGAGCTCTTTACTATAGCACGGATATAATCTGTCAAAACAGCAGAAAAGATCGTCTGTCTTGTCTCTGCTTGGAAATATGGACTGATCCAGTTTTCTGCAGACAAGAGACGTAATTGCTCTCTTTTGGAAATGATAGTCGTGCTTACATTTTCCATTCATGCCCTGTGCTGAATGACTGAGACAGCTGTCCCGACCAAAGGCACAAGCATATCTTTTTCTATATTTTCCTCCTCACCCTTGTGTTGACACATGTCTCAAAGAGTGTCAGTCCATTAGATGTACATTACAGGCCAAATGTTTTCTCCCAGACGAGGGAAAAGTCATGCAATCTTACACTTACGTCATTTTATCTGCTACCATACTGGCGGTCATTTTCTTTTGGCACATGATCGGAGACCACTGTCTTGCTAGTACTCTCTTTTTAAAAGGCTTCATGTGGGTGAGCTGAGGTCAAACCATTAGTGCCAGATTAGATACAATAGCATTCATCTATTTTAAAACTAAATCTATGTATCCTCCTTGGACAGTTGATAGCTTTTTTCATTTAACCTAATTTGAATGAGTATGCTGTTCTCTGAGAACCAAATGCATGCTCTAACTGTAATTTAGATGCTTCTCCTCTATGGGACAGAGCAAATGTTGTTTTGAAATAATTGAGCCACGCCAGCATACATATATAATATTCATATTGTATCTAATGGACTTGGCTAAGGTTCATTTTGATCAGTCAGTGTGTCTGCAGAGACACAAACAGGCAGTGACAGTGATAGGGCAGGAGTAATGGCTCAGTTTGTGGGGACTGAAACATTTGGCAGCGGTTTGCTGCTTCATAGGTGGAGGCAGACATGAACAGCCACTGTAACAGACTGTTGACCTCTACCAGAGCACCTGCAGCGTGAGATTATTAAGTAACGAGTCCCTGGTGAGAATACCAGCCTTCCTGCCAGAAGTTCTCCACGGGAGGCTGCCACTGATTGGGGTGAAACAGTAAACGCATGAAATTACAGCAACTATTTGATTGGAGCCATGTTTCTTTGTTGTCCAGTTCACTATACCACATAACGATCCGCCAAATTAATTTCTCAGAGAAGGCGAGGTTAGAGTTGCTTAGTGAACTCGCATTTAAATGTGAGAGGACAATTTGTGCATTGTTTTTTTTGCTGTGCTTTGCCAACACGGAGATTTGATCTGGTATGTTTGTGATCTATGTAAATTTAGATTTTTACCGGGAAAACTTTAACCGTATTCAAAAAAAATGATAAATCAGAAACAAGGACTTGTCATCTTGATACATTTGCTGGCTTTTTTTATTTTGTTATGACATTTTGGGGGCATATTTTCGATGTAAAGAAACTCCTGTGCCTACTGATTTATGTTTATATCTGTTACACTTACTGGAACTCGGTTTCTGTTTAACCATAAACCAACCTAATGTGGCATTTTAAACTAACACGGGGTACAGTTGGTGACCACAGCGATGGCGTGTGACTTCACAGCTGTGCTTAAACGCGGTAACGTGATGTCCATATGTAGTTACAGTTTTGGCCTGACCCGTTGGAGCTCGGTGGCAGAGAAACATAGAGAGAAGAATTTACAGGTCAGCAGGGCTCACAGCTGAGATTTTATGGCCAGATTTACACCCTGTGTGATTTTACAAGGAGGGGGGTGGGGGGTGGTTAGGGGGTGAGGATTCGTTAACCCTTTGTTGAGCAAAGCGAAGCAGGTTATTCTCCCTTTTCTCTTGTTGAAACTCATACTGAGGAAATTCAGCGTGCCACGCTTTTGACACCTGTACTGCACCAGGGGGTAACACGTTTGCCCAGTGCACAAGGCAATTAATCTTGTCAATGTCAAGTGCGTTGGGAGAGAGGATGAAACAAAGATTTGACCTGATTGGCTCTGAAAAGGTCTCACATTTGGGGCCTGTTGGGAAAGAGGAGGGTTACAGGGGGAAGCGTTTGGCACATGTGAGGACAGATGCACAGCGCTTTGATTTATCTGTCTGACTCTCGTTGTTCCCAAAGAGCCCCAATTTGGCTACATCCATGGGTGTCCAGAATAAACACACATTAATTGGTCAATTAATTACAGGGACGAATACAGGGGGCAGGTCTTTGGGAGGGCCACTTTGATTGCACCTTGTTCGCTGGTTTTTCTAATGATTCTCCGCCCGTTTTTGTGGATGCCCGTAAGTCGATGTGTGTATGCATAGGTGTGAAAAGCTGATCTTGAACGAGGGGTAATGTAGGTCAACGCATCCTCTGAGCATTAGATAGACTTGCTAAAGTTGGCTGGAGCATGGCCCTCATTCACACATCTACAGCCTTAGAACTTTTTTTTTTCAGGAGACAGAGTTGTACCGCTCAGTGGGGACGCTGCAGGCAATATATGTATCCCTGATGCTTTAGTGTTCAAATTCTTCATGGCCTGCGACCCCCCCAAGGCCTGTGTCTAATGCTTTTCAAGCATCTTTAAATGTTGGAAAGCATTTGCAATGTCTGCCAGGTCATAGCTCCACCACTGGAGTGTCATGTATAAAACAGGGTCAGCTGAACTGAATTCCCTTTACTTTTTGAGTTATGTACAGTAAGTGGACACGAGGTGATTTTAGCCCCTCGTGACAGCGTAATCTCATGGCTAAGTTATCCAAACAATTGGGATTTCTTTGGCTCCGAACAGTCTGGCAATATACAAAGATACCTTCGACATGCTAGGTCAGTTGCAGTGAGAAATTCAAGGAATGTAAATACTTGTAAAAGGATGTTTCTTGCTATCTAGGAGCCATTTCGGCCAAGTTGGCCAAGGAGAGGGAGTCGGAGAGCAGAGGGACGCCCTGAATACTGCATGCAGAACACAGAGGTGTGGTAGTGGGAGGCTGCATCGCTTATAGCACGCTGTTGCAGCCTATCATCCATAGTCTGAATTCCCAGATTCTCCCTCTGCCTGCAACCAATTTACGTACATACATTCATCTGCGTCCACTTTAATGGCATGCCAGGGAGCGGCGTATTGACAGTGGCCTGATATTATACAGATGGTAATGTGAGGGACCTTTGTGTAATCTGTTATGCGTGGCAAGTGATATGAAGTATAAGACTCGCCGAAGGCTACAGTACCCAGGGAGAGCGCTCTGTGGATCTTTGCACAGTGTATTCTCTCTGACCTCCAATATTTGGTTTGTAAAATGAACCGGGGTTTATTCAAAGTAGATTTCCAGCCTCTGCTATTCACTTGTTGGATAATGCATTAATGAAACACTCAGTATCTGTAAACATAGGATGGGAGCAATCTGCTCTGGATGAATAATACGGCCAAAAGTCCAGATGAGACTGTGAAATTGTGAAAGAGCCAAGACTAATAACAGCATCCATTAGGAGATGAGAACATTCAAGAGGCATTGCTGTCCCAGCGAGGAGCCAACGCAATAGGCAACCAGCTTGCACGGAAACGCTGCACAGACATTCAGCGGATCGGCGGGGAATTGAGCTCATAGTTAAATATAGATTTATCATCACTTCTTCACCGCATAAAAATGCAAATTCAGATAATATCATCAAGCTTCTTTCCTCTCCTTAGAAGTTGTTAAAGTCAATGAGCTCTTAAAACTCATCTGTGACGATATGGCATAAACGTGGCGGTTGTAAAGAGATTTTTTTGATTGTCCTTTGGGACTTCCAGGGCTTCGTTCCCATAGACATCCACTGTCTGCATTTCCTCTGTTTGCCTTCGGCTCCAGTGTTTGCACACTGTGTGGTGGTGAAGAGCTGGGTGTTTGCTGAAATAGCTCTATAATAGTTATTTTACCCAATGATATGCTGCGTTCTGTGACTGTGTACCCATGTAGTGCCACCTGTGTCCCCTTCCATTGTGTGGCAGCTGAAAAGAGGCATAATGCGGTATGAGGATTATTGTCACTCTCTAGCTCTCATGCAGCTTCTTGCTCTCGTCCATTTCCTTCTTCTCTCATCTTTGTAAGCCCTCCACTGAAAAATCTCTTTTACGGTATTCAGTGCCTAATTGCCAGACTGCCTAATTAGGGATGTTACCCAACACACATCATACATTCATGCATTGAGGACATCCATCCTCTCTTAGAGAGAACTTACAGTTTCCTCATTGGCTCTGTCCCCTGCCATGCACAACATTTGTGATGAAACTAGTTTGCCATCTAGTGGCATTTGTACAAATAGCCATTCACGCGGGGTCTATGATTGAGTCTCTGTGAGGAAAGCCTTCATGGAAAGCTTAAGCCAAGAGACTATAGGTGCAATCTTGGCCAGCTGAGCTGTGTCTTAAGTCGGCTGCAGTGTCAGCCATCTCTTTATACGTCCCTGAATATTTAGATGGCTAGGAGTTAAAGAGAGCATTGTGTGCCAGTCAGAATGGTGAAAAATGCTAAGCTGCATTTGAGCCCCTGCCAGGCAGCTGTCGGCTTTGCCGTTCTCTTCCTGCCCCGGCCGCTCCTCTTAACCCTCAGTAAACAACTGGAACAAATCCTATTTTATTGAGGCTTTTACCAAGTGCAAGGGATCTCTGCAAGCTCCAGTGCCCAGGCATTTTCTGAGCTTGTGCAGTGTCCTAAGATGGCACCCAGCGAGGGTAGTCAGACAAAAAAAAAAAAGGAATTTGCACTGTGTGCCTCTAATTGGATCCTTAATAACAAGCAGGTGGGGCTGTGTTCTCCGCAACATGTTTTGTGACATTTCAAGCAAGCACACTCATCGATATTTGCGTTACACAGGTTGATAGCTGATTTGACACAGTGAAAATAGGTCTGGTGAAGATTTGGACAAGTGCCAGATATTTAGCTGTATTGCTGCTGGGAATTTACTGAATATGTTTCCCTTTCACCAGCTTTGTTTCTTTTATTTTGAAACTACCATCTACTGTAGCAGCACCTGCGCTTAGGCTAATGCACGCGTGATCAGTGAGAATGCGAATGTGGCCATTTGATTTAAATGACACTTAACATAAAATTCAAAATCACAACACTTTGCTTCACATTTGCAAAAAACTAAATAAGTAAAGCGAACCTCTCACAAAGATGCTGCAAAACCTCGATGTTTTATAGATCCCTCTAACAAACTTGCTGTTTTTCCAAGCTTGTGTGAATTCTCGTGGTTCATCCTGCAAATTATTAAGTGAGAGATGAGAAAATACCTTCAAGGGGACAGAATGACATTTCGCCTTTAATTACAGAATAAATTAGCGTTTGTCAGGAGTGCTGAAATTGTATTCCCACTGAATCTGGATGCAGTAAGTGCTGCTAAGGAACATGAGGTTTAACCAAAGGACTGAGGGGATCAAATGCTGGTGCATGTGTCAGTCCCTTTCCCCATCTTTCACAGGCCAGGAGCCGACAAGCATTTTCACTGGGGAATAAATATTGTGACAGGGAGGCCTCCTCTAACTTGTTTTTAGGATCGCATGAAGCATGTGAGCATCCGTCTCCTTTTTTTTTCTCAGGTGGCCCTTAAAAAGACATCATGTGTATTTTTAACAGCCAGCCTCCTGCTCTTTGTCCTTTGGATGATCGGTTCAGCGTAAGGATAGTGTGACAATTTATCATTTTCACTGTTTTCTAGACATTTATTTACTAAGCTAATGCAGCTGCTGCTTATAAGCTAAACAGTCAGCTCCTGTTAAACCCAGCAGAGCATTTAGAAAAAAGGCTCAAGAGGCCTGAGTACATGTCCCCAGAGGGAGACGGGGCTCAGCTCAGGCAGAGTGGGAGAGGCATGGGAGTTTTTTCAGTTAAGAAAAGGTCATCTCTCCTGTGAGCTACATAACACTGTTGCAGACCAAGTTGGCTTGGCAATGTCAGACAGTTTCCCACTCAGGATATTAGGGTCCCGTGTTGCCATATATGTCAAACTTATGAATGAAAAGACACATTTCTAATTATTAACTAGCCCAAATTTAGGTTGGTGAAAGATTTGGTTGGATGTATGGAGAAACAAACTTATGCAGATGTATATGCCTTTAAACTGACTCTAGTTATCTTTTTACGTGGAGAGGTAAACTAGAGATGAAATGTGCCTCAAACATCAAATAATACAAGAAAACAAAGTGTCTTCAGCATAGATATCTATCCCTCCTTATAAAAAAACCCATCATTTTGGCCCTTTGTAATGTGTGTCAGGTCGTTTCTTCAGCTTATCTACTGACCCTTCATGGCAGGGTCATTTGTCAGGTGGATTTTTGGACTTTTTGATGGTATATCTGCTTTATTGCTAAGAAGTGCGACACGTTCTGCTTTCTCCATTTTATACTACTGAGTTATCCCAGTATGGGCTGTGAGACATGGAATGTCTCAGAGAACATGTTGACATTTGGGATAAGGATTATGGAGTCATCATAAAGGAGTGTCTCTGCTGTGTGTCACTGTCGCTGTTGACTTTGCTCTCAGATTGGGGCTTGTATAGCAGGACTGAGCCGGGCCCCATGTCTGTGCTTTGCTTTTACACTTTACAACTCATAGCAGACTTGAAGCAAGTCAAGGCTGGGATCCATGTGGATTAAGTCGGGAGTTCAAAATATGCTGTCAGTCTACTGAGGTCTCCTCTTTTCAGCTCAAATGTGTGCCCACTCCAGCTTTAGCTATTGAATTAGTAGTTAATCCGGTCTGCTTTTCACACTTATGGTTTTGCAGGTTTTTAGAGTGGAGCAGATAAATAGTGCATGTGAATATGTGTTTGGTCATGCCAGCCTATCTTTCATTAACTCAAAGAGCTAACTCGTCTTTGACTCCCCCTCCTCTCTTCTCCTTTCCTCTTCTCTCTTCCTCAGTCCCTTCATCTTCCTCCACCTCCTTCCCTCCCTCTCATCCCTCATTTCCTTCCTTGCCTTCCTCTGTCTCTCCCTCCCTCTAATCTACTGCAATGACCTGAAGGAGGGCTTCACACTGCAGCGCTCAAATAATAATCAAGCACTAGGATGTTGTCAAATTTATAGGACACTGAGCGTTGCATAGCAACAGAGATTGCCAGGGTGATCCAACAGGCGCTGGAAGTTGGATGAGGGGGAAACGGGGAGAGTGACAGGAGACAGGAAAGGAAGGAGAGCTGACAAGAAAAGCAAGAGAGAGGGATGAGATGGGAGTCATAGAATTATGATGTTCACAAAGGGAGAGATAAATTAGGAATGGAGAAGCACAAAAGGAAATGAGAAAGTTAAGGTTGGCTTAGCTGAAAGAAAAGATTCAAAGACACTGCTGGCTGCTCTCACACGCTTGTCACTCTGTTGAATTTATAATTATTGTGTTTGCATTGTTTAATATGGCACTGGCATACAGGTGGTGTTTCGTGAAAATGCTTTTGGTTGGATTTTGGTGCCTCAGCTTTGCTTTTTTCCTTATCTCTTTCTTTCTTTCTCTCTCCACTTTTGGCCTTTGTCCTCGTAATGTGAGTCTTAAACAATAAGAGAACTTTATAAAGTTGCAGACTTTATACAAAGGTGGTAAATGATCATGTACAGTTCAACTAGAAAACTATTTTCATATGAATACCTGTATTGTGGACACTAAAACAACACTTATTTTTTAAGCATCAATTCTTAGCACGAGGAACTTTCATGAAAGTTTGACTAAAGTAAATGTGCTTTAATTGTGAATCAAGAGTTTTTGTTATACTATTAAGCCACGCTCGAATTTTTTTATATAATACTTTTTTTTTTTTTACCAATTAAGATAAAAGTAGATGGTGACAATGTTAAAAATCTACTCCTATAAAAAGAGTTATGAACCCTCTGTGGTTGTTGTGTCTTCATAAAAGCACGTCTGCTTGGAGGTAGTTGCACTGCTGTGTCACTGGCAGGTGTTTCAGTTTGGAGAGTCAATTGAGTGCAAACGGTGATGACAGCTGTGCTCCTCGCTAATTATTTCTTGTCACTGTGCACAGATTTACCAACCAGAGGTCCGCTGGACAAAAAAGTATCAGTTGAGTCCCAAGGTCAGCTCATGTAGTCAGTTTAATGGTATGTTCTGTTGTGAAAAGGATTATCTGAAGATGTTTAGAAATATAAAATTACTATAAAAGAAATCCCTGCCCGAGTTTATCTGTACATGGCTACATTAGATTTCTGCCTTTTACTAAACTAGGGTCAAGTTACTTTTAGGGTTGTCTCATCATAGCACAATACAATCCAGAGAACAGTATACTTTATTAGTACGTCAGTATTAAGTAGTTGTGCTTCAAGGGCCCAGTAGGCCCTTCAGGATGCTTCCTGAGGGTAAACAAGAACTACACATCTTTAGCATTTCTTTCCTTTCTTTGTTTGTTTTGGGGTTTTTTTTAATTTGACAACACCTTTAAATGTAAGAGCTGTCGTCTAAATAACTATTACTTTACCATTGTTTACATGTTTGTTTTTAGATGTCAGCTGAAGGCCATCTGGGTCTCTCTTGGTTCATTTTTCCGCACACAAAGATTTCTTTTGTGTTCTTTCCCAGAGAAAGAAGCTCAAAAGATCCAAAAAGACTGAAATCTAAAAGCTGTGATTGCTCTCAAGTCTTGCAGCATGTACACACAAAAAACAGGTACACTGTGTTTTATATGGACACTCCTCTGCCCTGTACAAGCCTGCTGTCAGGTTTATGGGGTGAATTATTGCATTTAGAGTTAATAGGTATATACCAGTAGATAATCCATATTGCATTCGGTACCATCTCTTTTAAATGATATTGACCTGTCTTAAAATATGATGTGATTATTATTGTAAACTCTACTACTACTTCTACTACTACTACAACTTCATCTTCTTCTACTACTTCTTCTTCTTCTACAACTTTGTCTTCTTCTACTACTTCTTCTACCTCTAATGGCTGCTCCATTAAGGGGTCGCCACATTGGCTCATCTGCCTAAATCTCACCCTGTCTCTAGGGTCCTCCTTCACTACATCCGATAACCTTCTTTGTGGTCTTCCTTTTTTTCCCCTCTGCCTGGCACCTTCCTCTACCATGTCCAACCCGTCTCAACCTGTCCTCTCTAACTTTTCCTCCAACCTTTTCCTTAAACCTGAGCTTTCCCTCTGATGCACTCATTTGTAATCCTGTCCATTCTGGTCACTGCCGATGAAAATTTGAACATCTTCAACTCTGTCACCTCCACCTCTGCCTCCTGACTTTTTGTTAGTGGAGCTGTCTCCATATGTCATAGCAGGTCATCTACCATCTTATAAACTTTCCCTTACTCTCACACTTGCTGCCATTCTGTCATTATTAGTGTATAAACATCTGTGACCATAAATTGACTATTTATACACGGAAAAAAGCTTTGGTGAGGGAGACATATTTAACTGGTTGTGATCTGATCCGATCTTATAACTTGCTAATTGTGCAGTTAAGCTTTGGGCCTACTTCTACCAGCATCTTTATTTTTTTTATCAAAAGTTGATGATAATATGGGATTAACCTTAGATATAGAGCTACACTGTTTATTTTGATGAAGATATGCAAATACATAAAATTAGTACGTACTTTGGAGTTAAAAGACATTTAAGGGCAAATGTGGAGAAATAGTTTGGAAAACTGCATAATTCATGACCTACTTGAAATAATAGCATATAAAATATTCATTAGATAAATTACTTATATGTGTAATCTGCTTTTGTTGTTATGTTCAGAGGGGAAAGGGCAGCAGCGGGGACAGAGGGCTAGAACAAACAGTCTGATCTTTTTGCAGTCGTTGCAGTGTCAGCCGAGGAATTATCAGTGTGAAAAATGAGCGCCATCCACCCTCACAGAAATGCTGTAAGGTGACACATAGAAGTCTATTATACAAGTCAGTTTTGAATCTGCATCTTAAAGCGTGAGCCTTTACCGAATGCTTCGGCTGCCACTCTGCCACAAAGGAAACCAGCCTCAATTACATTTCAAAGAGGTTTTTTCCAACATAATATATAATCTCAGTCATTTGAAGCAAAGGATTTTAAGGTTTAAAGAGTCTGTTTCTTCCCATCAAGGCAATTCAACTTTCCACCTCTTCTCTATGTAGCCCTCGTTCGCGTTCGCATTAAAGCACACGTACAGTAGCCTCAGAAATGCATTAACACTGATGATCAAAAGATGCTGGCCAGAGCTTTGTTGGTACATCAAACAGCACGAACAGAGGAAAGCACACAATTCCCGAGAGGAGGCACACATCGGTTTTACTGTGCCATTATTAAGTTTAATATTTACTGTACTACACTTTGTCTTCTCCCCTGTTCATAATCCTGTAATCTGAGAGAGAAACACACACAGAGTTGGAGCATTAGCACACAAGCAGATGATTAAAAGCAATAGCTCTTAGTGAAGTTTCTTCCTCTGTCTTTGTTGCAGGCAAACGTACATGTCAAATTCGACCCAGATAATCAAAGTGTGCACACATGAAATGTCAGAGGGAAGCGTCGGGGGCGTTGCTTTGTGATTCCGAACTTTTCTTTCAGCAGCCACTGAGCCTTTCCTCTTCACAGATCTACCCAGCTGCTAACTCGGAAGAGGCGAGCAGTGTTTTTGTGTCGCCCGTACTGACACATACAGTAGAAGACAGCGACGATATTATTAACATAGCAATACTGTGTCAGATGATGACACTCAAATTAGAAAGATGTAATCGAGTTTAGCCTAAATACAGATCTCTGCATTGTCTCACATTTCTATCATTGATTTGCGCCAGAGTATTGTCATCTCTCAAATAAGTCGATTTTACATCGGTTTTGTGTGCACGCCACTCATTTCAGGCACTCCTCGATACAGAGCCGCCGATGCTCTGCCAGAGGATATCTGCGCCTCTATCCCACAGAGTTCTATCCTCTTTTCTCACTAGGACATAAACCCTCTTGATGTAAATTAAACCAACTTTGGTTTGGTTCAGATAGCATTACATCTCATTTACATTTCTGTTTTTTCAAGACTCACAGACGCACAGAGAGCTGTGGGGTAGGGGGGTGGGGGGTTATTCAGAGACTGTCAAGAACAACTCAGAGCAAAATGTTTCAAAATGTGGCTTTGTTCTGACTTTGTTTTGCAACGCTGGACAGCGCTGGCTTGCTTGTCCTGTTTGCTGCTGTATTCACTCCTCGGGTTGATTGATGCGCTGAGGGACTCGCACAGCTGGAAAGGAGACAGTAAACCAAAGGAGGGAACAAAGAGTAGCGGGCCACACAGGGTGCAGCAATTAAGCAGTTTTCTTGTTGTTAATTAAAAGCAAATTAGAGACTGTGACAGGAGTTGCTGTCTAGCCTTAATTGCTGGCAGCATGCATGCCCAGCCACACCTGTTATTGCATATTGACTCATCTTGGTCCACTTTTTTTCCCCTATGCTTTCCTAAGGGACGGAGAGGAAAACAAGGAGACCCTGGACTCAGAGGCTTGCCTGTAAGTTATCTACTGCCACTCTCACTTGTGTCTATAGGCTCTTCCCTTTTGATTTAACATAAAAGGTCAAGATCTACAGTACTATTGAAAATATCCAAATGCATTTGTTTCAACTTAATAAATCATTTGTTTGGTTTGCACATATATCGTGTCTGCAAATAAGACCCAATTACCAGCTGTGAAAACAGAGTTCAGCTCAACCTTTATTAGACCGGGAATTCTCCTGATATCACAAAATGGGTTTTTTTCTACTGATATCCAACTAAAGTCAGACACATTAAAGAAGTTACAAATGTATTACAACTACAAAAGCATATTAAAGCCAACAGTCAATAAGGCCAGCGCTGCAGAATACAAAATCTGCTCCAAAAAAGAGCAATTACACTGACATTGTTCCTTAAAGCATCTATGTTAACTAATTTCATGCTTTCTCGTGCTTTATTGATCTGCTCAAAATCTTCTCCCATACTGCTACAAACAGGCTACATTATCAGCACCAAACCACAAGGGGTATATTAAGGTAGCACTTTAGAATGTTTGTATTGACAAGTAGGACAAGTCTGCCTAGAGGGCCCATTGACTCCTTGAAATATGGTCTTTTCCTTAGGCGACTGGCCAATTCCACACGCCGATTGTGTGTTTGTGTAGTGACCCACACACTAAAGGTCACAAACACCGTGATGCGTTGAAGGAGACAGCTTGTCAGATGCTTAACTGCTCTGACGCCAGGACAAACAGGAGTGTTTGGGGATTGTGTAACTCAGATGTTTTGGGTGTCCAATTATTTTCATGCACGATTGCCTTGATTACACTCTTGATCAGAGACATAGGGTTCGTCTTATTTTGTTTCATCCACAAATCGAGAGAGATTCTGTGCTGTGTCTGTTACCGGTGCCCGGGTTCAATTATCTTCATTATAATTGAGCCACTCGCTGTTAAACAGTGTCTCCCACGTGTGACTCGTGATAGCCCCTACTTTTTTCTTTTTTTTCTTTAATAACTCGTAAAGTTGTGGAACACAAAGTCGTAGGAGAAAAGAAAGGCAGGATGGAGAAGGTGTGACATTTCTAAATGGCAATGTCCTGATGATACCCTTCGCATGTGCCAGATTTGCCTCCGTCCCCCGGTATTGGCATTTATGAGTCACCTGTTTTGCTGAGGTAGATCTCAGGGGCAAAATCATCTATTCAAAACACACTCCAGGGCATCACTCTCTCTTGTCCATTGGCAGCAGGACGTGTGTGCGCAGTTGAGGAGGCAGCGGTTATTTTTCAAAGTCAAATTAGCATTTCACGACAACAGGGGAGCCTGTGAAAGGCGCATAACAAAGACGCACTCAAAGATTAGCTGCCGACTAGAGGGATCCAGCCATGTCTTTATGAAAGGCAACATCAGTGCAAAGGTTAAAAAAATATATAATATATAGAAAGCCACTGTCAAAGGGATATTTGCAGGAATAATTTATATCTTCATATGGGTCGGGATAGGGTTATGATTGTCATGTATTTCTGATGAATAACATGTGCAGCACTCCCGTGAGTTCTCATATAATTGCCTTTTTATTTTGCAGGGTCCCGCAGGAGCCGACGAAGGTGCCAAGGTATTACCTAAACATTTTTCACCACAAAACAAATACTGACAAGCGCCGTTTAAAGTAGATTTGAGGTGTCTCCTGGTTTTGATAAACTGGCCCTTACCTTCACTTCCAGCAAGTGTGAATTGCCAGGATGACTGAGCAGTGTTCACTGTAGCAGCCTCCCGAATAGCCAAGGAGTGTTGCTCAGCCAAATGGTTGTCTGTATAAAGATGTACCAAAGTTGTTTTCCCAAGAAACTGGTCAAGACAAGTCTGACGTATGTGCAACCTGAAGTAGAGTCTGCTCTGCCCTTGACTGACTTTTGTGTGAGTGCTTATAGTCAAGAGCAGAAATCCGTCTTCAGAGGTGGCACCTTTCAGTCAGTTGTACACTGTCTACCGTGCAAGTTAAATAGCTGTTCCCACCCTGGATCGCCTGCAGTGCAACCCAGCATGACTCACTGCTCACACTCCAAACAGACAGATGGTCATTACATACAGTGCTT
>VUQR01008782.1:13464-37991 GCA_015108515.1 Hemichromis elongatus | reverse complement strand
ACTGGTTAAGAGGGCCAGCTCTGTCCTGGCCTGTCCGCTAAAATCCATCGAGCAGGTTGGGGAGGAGAGGATGTTGTCTAAGCTAACATCCACTATGGACAACACCTCCCACCCCCTGCATGAGACAGTACGAGCACCGAGCAGCTCATTCAGCAGGAGACTCTTACACCCACGGTGTAGGAAGGAGCGCTACCGCAGGTCATTCCTACCAGCAGCTGTCAGACTGTATAATGCAGTTTAACATTCTTTTGGTTAACTTGCTTGTTTTGTTTACTGTACAGGTTATACATAGTCCTGTATATCTGATACATATTCCTGTACATTTTTACACATATCTCCGCACAATTTTTTCTATACATGTTATGTACATTGCTATCTGTATATATCCATATATTCAAACTTTGGCTACTTATGTATATAAGACCACTTGCCTTCCCTCTATATTTATTTCCCTTACTGTAAGAGCTCTGTAACAACGCAATTTCTCATTCGTGGGATAATAAAGGTTTATTCTATTCTATTCTAAAATGGCAATAATGTAAAGGATGGATACATATGTTAATGGACAGGTGAGGAGGTTTCTTCCCCGGACCTTTTGGACACTGTCCTTCTTGTCTCTGTCCAGTTCCAAAAGGCTTCTAAATATCCAGCAGTTAATCATTGCAGCTTATTAATTTGTGAACAGGGGTTTTGCTCATCAGAGAAAAATAATAACATATCATCTGCGTAAAAAGGTAGGATATTTCACAATTATTTATAATAGTGCGACATCAGTAATAATTAATTGATGGGCTTGAAACATGCACTACATTATACTTGGCTGTTTTCATGTCAGTATCAACAACTGTACTAAACATGATGGTATTTATGAATTTTATTTCAAGCATGTGTAGTGGTGGGTGTCTGAATCCCATCAAATCCACGAACAGTCATAATGTCACGTCATTAGACATAAAATTTCAAGATGGGCATTCGTTATGTTATTGTATCCTTAAACATGAAATTATTATTGTGTTCACACAGAAGTATTTCCCCATAACGTTAAGTGTCTATAATTCTAATCAATTAATGAATTTTTACACTAGAGAACCATAATTTTATGGGGGTGATCATGGCTCAAAGAGTTGGCAGTTCGTCTTGTAATCGGAAGGTTGCTGGTTTGAGCCCCGGCTCCGACAGTCTCGGTCATTGTGTCCTTGGGCAAGACACTTCACCCGTTGCCTACTGGTGGTGGTCAGAGGGACCAGTGGCGCCAGTGTCCGGCAGCCCCGCCTCTGTCAGTGCGCCCCAGATCCGCTATATAAATACAGGCCATTTACCATAATTTTGGTATCATAAGTGAATTACAGTTGAATTGCTGTAACACTTTTTTCACCAAAACATAAATCTTTAGGTTACTTTTTCCTCATCAAGGACAATTAAGATCTCACAAGGTCTTATAATTGATCTCTTTTAAGGTCTTTTAAGTTATCTGTAAGCTCTAGTTTGTGTAAAACATGGCAAAATGTTTTACTGTTGCTTAATTTCTGCTGTAAGTAACAACACTATGTTCTATAATATGATTACCAGTCAACAGTCAACAGGGCTTAATTGAGAGTTTGTGGATTAACGGTTATCCTTTTATATTTGAAAGCATTCCAGCTTCGTGAATTCATTAGAGTTGCTGTGAACATCAGTCAGACAAAATATTCTGAATTGTGCTGAAAAACATGAAGTCTATTCAGCAGATTTAAGCTGCCTTTAGTACTCACCAAGGCCGAACAACCCATACTGCTGTGACAAGCTCCTGCACTTCACTCAATAGGTTGTGATGTACCATTGTGCACCATATTTCCATAAACAACCTTAAAGAATGTTTTGCCACTGCTCTCAGGACACAACTGCACGATCGATATCCGATCGCCAACAAGAAAGATAAGATTAGACAAATAAGGTGCTTTTATCCAACTAATGTTGTGTTCTGAGGAGCGCTGTTGCCATTTGTGAAATTTAAATGTAAAATATCAAACTACTTTTCTCAATGCTACAGGTAAGAGAATTTTTCTGTATTCTGTCTTTATTTATGTTTGATCATTCGGATCCTCTACTTGGCATGGTTCAGAGTTTTTTTTAAAGCATCTCCTTTTTCTTCAATTAAGAAACATTTCCACTCAGAAATGAGTATTATTTTCTTCTTTGGTTAGGAAAAACATGTATTTTTTTTCTTTCTTTCTTTCCTCTTTTTGAGGAAAACACATGGCTTTTATCCAACTAACTTTATATCCTCAGGGGCCCTATTTTCATTTGTGAGATATGCCATTATTGTCTCTGCATGTTGTTCAGTTCTGAGTAACAGGTTACAACAAGGTATTTAATGGAGGCAGTGTGCTAGCTCTTTTCATTTCAGTGACCCTGAGAGAACAGCGAGGGTAATCAACATGCACCACCACTACAGAGTCTGAGCCATTAAATCCTATCTAGACCTCTTTGATTTGTATCTGACCATTTTTGCATGTACACAGTGTTGCAGATATTTACTCCTATCAGGATTTTCAGGTTGTTGTTGGTAATAGGTTACAGGCATCGTTATAGTATATTTGCAGTTTTCCACACAATCTTGAATAAAGAGCATTACTGTAATTTTTATAGAAATCACTCAGGTTTATGATATGTGGAATTTATTCATTGTTTGTTTTAAAAATGATCAAAATTGTTCAGCCGTCCCTTTTTTCTAAAAAAAAATTAATTGGTGTTTCTTAATAGAAAGACAACCTTTATGAAGGACTTAGTGCAAAGGGATTTATAAATGCGGATTCATCCAACCATCCATCTTCTCCTTATCCAATTTAGAGTCATAGTGACGATTTATGTATGAAAATTCATCTGTAAATCCCTCTTACACTGTTTGTGCTTTGTTTTATGGAAGAATGCAGTTCATTTGTATTACACGAGGAACTGATTATGGGGCTGATATGTATTATCAAACAATAAGCCTGATTACTGAGCTGTCCACATCACGTTCATTATTATCCTCGTAGGCTTCTCGGGGTCAGACATAAAGCTGAGAACATTGGCATAATCTGGTGAAGATAATGAGATGAGATGAGATGAGATGAGATGAGATATACTTTATTAATCCCGAAGGAAATTATGGGTTACAGCAGGCAGCAGCATAATCTTGTCAAATACAAAAGTCTTGGACTTTTGAATCCGTAGTAACTTTAACTCATCACTGAGTATACCCAGTACAGTCTTTCATTAGCTCCAGGTTATGTCACAGTATGCAGAAGCATACTGTACTGTATATATAGTGAATACCTGAATGCAGACACAACAAAACGTGGAACAAAACTTGAATTAACAAAAAGCAAGCCGTTTAATTTGGCTGAAACTTAAACACAGAGGTGGAAGACACAAGAGGAAGCTTAAAAACATGAACTATAATGGCAACTTAGGCATAGTAGAAATAATCTTAGAACATCTAAAGGACTTAAACATAAAGCATAAACAACAAACTAAGCTAAGACTCAAAACGCTGGGTCCAGAGATCCGGGATCGTGATAGGTTAATTTCAGGTGTTTGGCTGTCCTCGTCTTTAGGTCTACTTGAAAGTGTATATGTGGATGAAAATCACTGATCAGTTATGACCCATGAACACTGAGCAAATGGTATGAATAAAATCAAACAAAACCAGTGCAAATCTCGATTGAAACACAACAGCCTGACAGTTACTGTCAAACTGTCAGCCAGTAATAATAATAATTTTAAGTGGAGTATGAATCACACAGAAATTATCTGAAATGTGCGATTGTCCCTAACAATGAAAATTGTGAATACAGCCACGAACTGCAATTTGTGAGCGTTTAAACTCTTGGCATTAGTTGACATCGGGGTTTTTTTAGATAATGATGGGGGTTTAAAGACAGGTGGCTCTAAAGAGTCAGAAATGTTTGGGATTAATAAAAATGATCACACATCCGTCTACTGATTTTGTTGATTTGTTTAAGTTTGAGGAATAGTTCAAAACTCAGCTGCTGTTCGTGCTAATGCATATTAGTGAGTAACTACTAATTGCAGCCTTATCGTTAAAATCTTTGTTAACAACTCCAGTGTCTAAATAATAGTATTTAACTGAGGACTTTGGTCATAGTCCTATTGTTGTGTTCTTCTAGCATCTTCATTTTTTTGTGCCTTCTGTGCTCGTGTTCTTCTGTCTCTGATTTCATGTATGTGAGGTTTCATGCCTCACTGTTAGTTATAGTTTGCTACTTTCTTTCTTCTTTTTTTTTTTAAGTTTAGTTGTCTCATCCTGCTTGTTCTAGTTTTCCTTCCTGCTCTCTTTGCTTCTTTTCATTTTTGATATTCTTCAGTTCATTATTAATTTATTATTATCTAATTTGGGTGCTTTTGAAAATCAGGAAATGTCAGCGGATGATATTTGTAAAGGTGAACTGAAGGTTTTTAGTAGGTTATCAGAAATATTTTAACAGTGTTGCTCTAAAACACTCAACGGGCTGGAGTAAATTAAAAATCATCATCACTGAACACTGACTCATGTGTTAATGTTAGTTGTGACCTGATCTGTAAAAGCCTCATTGTGTCTGCTTCAGTGAGTCTATCAGTTAAAAAAACAACTCATCATGCAGCCTGCGTGCATTAGACAACTGAAACTCACTGAGGTCAGATCCCCTTAATTCATAGACAAAAACCACTGCCTTCGAACTAGATTCATCATAAGATAAAAGCTGCCAGGTGTCAGATGCTATCATTGTCTTTCAAAGTTCAGTATTTAATGAGGTTTAGATCTGGTATTTGTGAAATTATATATATATTTTTTAATATAAACAGGTTTAATAGAGATAGCTTTTCATATAAACACATACAGCGATGGCCAGAAGTTCACATCCCATCATCATTGGCATAAAGGCCATTGTAGTTTTGGGCTTTCAATGATTTCTTAGAACTTTATTGATGCACACTGGGTCAAAAGTTTACATACATGCTCAAATATATGCGTACACCACCACTACATTTAGCTAAATGTCCCTCAGCAAATTGCACGTTGACTATAAACAAGCATCTGGCATAATTAAGAACTCTTCTTGGAAGAATTGAGAGTTGGTTTGCTGCCATGGACTTGGCCTTTAAGCTTAGTCCACAAATTCTCAAGAAGGTTGAGCTATTCCAGAAATATAATGTTAACGTGCTTTATTTCACTTCACTGTGAATAGTGATATCAGTGTTCCAGCAGTTTCCAGTTAATGGCTTGCTTGAGCCTTGGTGATTCCTGGGTGTTCCTGAACATCCTAACCAATTTCTTCTTATTTCAGGGTGACAATTTGGGTTTTCTTCCAAACTTTGGTCAAGTGGTGACAAATTTTAATAAACGGTAACAACAACAACAATAATAATAATGAACTGAGGATCTGGGAAGTTGCAGTTGCAGCTCCAAGACTATTAAGACCACTAAGTGTCTGGATTTGTCTCTCCAAAGCCCCAACTTCAACCCTACTGAAAATTTGTGAACTATACTTAAAAGCCAGGTCTGTGCCAAGAAACCAGCCTTACATGGACTCTATCAATTCTGCTAACAAGACAGAATTATGCTTGAATTTTGTTGACCTTGAGGTGCAACTTGAAAAGGGACAATTTACTACATATCAGTGGGGATGTATGTAAACTTTTGATCCACACAGGGTCAAAAGTAAAAATCCAAAATAAATTCATTAAAGATGTATGCTGAACAATCATTCCAACCTGGAAAATGAACAGAAATCCTAAAAAGCCTTCCATTACCACCACATTCATGCCCATGATGTGTGAACTGCAATTGCATTTCAAATGTCCTAGCAGTAGTTCACAGACCTTCAAGGTTGAAGTATTTGATAGTTCTGCAGGTAAGAGAAACAAACCACAGTGACTCATCATGTCTTCTTCTTATTCTTTGCTCAGGGTCTGAAGTCTTGTTTTCTTCACACCGGTGGTGGCCGTGGACACAAGTAGTCTAAACATTACATTTCCCATGAAGCTCAGAACTAACAGATTCTAATGCCGCTCATTCCTACTGCAAAATAGATCATATGTTTGTCACGTGTACAAAAGAAACAATCTTCTGGGATGGTGCACTCTATGACGCTTGACTAAACAGCATCTGTTCAGTATGATTAAATGAAAAGACACAGTAAAGCCTTTTAATACATCCAGACAAGTGTCAGAATCTGATATGAAAACTAAAGCTGTGTTTAATCTGAACAGCTCTGAAAGTCTCATTTATTGTTAAACAACAGCAAAGATGGCTCCAATATTCTCCTTTAGCTTATATTATTTTCATATCCCGAACCAAAAAAAAAAACCTGTCCTATATAGCTTCCCAAAGAGGTACTCAGTTTTAAAGGCCAAAAAACCCAACTTATTATTTTCCTGCAGTGGTGCTTTGCCAGTTAATGACTTGACCAACAGTTCAGGCTGCTGCTTTCTTGGCACACTTTGGGCCCCTTTAGTAGCAAATGAGCATTGTTTAAATGCCACAGCCTGTCTGGGTGTGGTGGGTAGGTGTGAAGAATGTTTCCAGCACGTTGATGAATCCATGCCACCAAGAATTGAGGCAGTGCTGAAGCCAAAACTGAAGTGGCATTTTCTCTGATACCAGTGTTCAGCGCTGTGTTTTGACTTCTTTGAGGACCCTCAAGGATAAATCCTAGCTTAACTCTGACTTCAGATGCTACTCGCGGGTGACTGAGTGGGAACTGCATGGTGATTGTTTCCATGCAGGAGGAAAAGTGAGGAGAGTTAACCTGAATTGATCGCACTCACTCTCTAGCTTTTAATGGACGCTATGAAACCTCAGACACACTGAACACAGCATCCGCCGTGAACGTCACACCAGGATCCCCTCTGATCACCTGGCTCCAGGTTGTTGATTCACAATCAGTTTGCTAAGGACAACAAAAAGCTCGTTTCGCCTCTGCCCATCAGAGTGAGTTTGCGCAAATCAAACGTCGGGCTTGCAGAGCCTCCACCTCTAATTGTTCTCCACACAAGGGCCACGCAAAACTGAGACATCACATTACGTCACCTCTTTATCAGTCTGCCCCTCTGTTCCTTTTACAAATATTTATAACAAAGGAGGGTAGTTCAAGCACAATCGCCATAATAGCTGTATTCTTCTCTTATTCCAGAGGACATTTAGTCGTCTTGGCGTGGGCATAAGTCACTCATGACTAAAATGCTACAGATTGTGTAGATATAAAACCGTTATTCGTTTTTTTCTTTAAAGTATTCATTAACAACCGTGGAGAATGTTTGCTAAAGAATCTGCTACAGCCTCTCTTGAAACTACAGGAGGAGGAACACATGCAGGAAAGAAGGTGTAAAGTCTCTTTAACCTACTCAAATTGCTTTTGAAATCAGTTGTATAGTCTGCACGGTTTCTATTCAGGCTTTTCAGGCTTCACCATCTTCCAAGGAGACGCGTTGGAAACTCCTTCCAGTCATCACGACTGTCACTCAAGTTTGGGGCAGATATAAAAGCGAGACTTCCTCCCCCAGTCAGCCGGACTGCACCTGTTGATCGCCTGGTCACACACACCTTCACTCTCACACACACACAGTTGATTAATTAAAACCACTAGAGTGCACGTTAATGAAGAGCTCGGGATGCAAGGCTTTTGCTGTCCGTAAACCTGTAAGCGTGTATTTGTGTGAGAAGCGCGCATCTCTCCACAGACGCACAGAAGCTCCGAGCTGGATATTCAGTGCGTTGGAACACTGAGACATCTGCTGACGGTAGGTGGGCTTCTTTGGGTCGTAATGTTGTGCAAATTTAATTTAACAAAGTCTAACTGAACCTAAAGTCGGCACGTCGAGTGTGAGAAGGGCGGAAAGGATGCAGATGGGATGCAACGTGCTTTTTTTTCCTCTTGGAGACGTTTGAAAGTTATTTAGAGGATTTTTAATTGCTGGTTTGTCATCGGTAAGTCCGACAGTTTTATAGCTGTCAGTCCACTCGCTTTATCTGCGTCGAGGTATTCCAGAGCTGACCCTGTCTGCGAGTCTCCAGCTACTGTAAATATTTCCAATGCCTTTAAATGGTGATATATTCTTTAAAATGTATGAGATCACGCTACTGGTACCATGCGTGAGTTATTATTACTCTCTCTCTCTCTCTCTCTCTCTCTCTCTCGCTCTCTCCTTTTCATGCCACAGGGAATACGGGAGTGTTAAAACAAACTAATAAAAAAAGAAATAGTGGGTCTTTTTTAAGCTGTGTGCCAAAAATCTTTGACCCATTTTTCCTGTTACATTTTTCCTGTGGACAAACGTGTTATATTCATTTACTCTCAGTCTTTTCGTCCATTGATGAACACAGTTATTCACTGTTCGACTCATATGTTGTTAGATTTCTCTGTCCACTGTTCACAGTGTGTCGTGAATTTAGCACATAAATTGCTGCAATCTACGATGTTCTGAAACAGAAACAATTAACTAAGGATCACAAAAACAACCACAAAGGCAAAAATATCGGGGAAATTCTCTAAAATCGAGAACGACCAAACCAAATTTTAAATCTTACACTGGACCTTTTGGCCATTTTACTCCCTGTAATATTTCATGGCAGTTCAAATATTCATGCTCCACTGCTGATTTTCCCTTCATCAACATAAAATTCACACAGAGTCTTGGGCAAATGTGTCCTTGCTGGGTGAGTTTATTATAGTGCTTATATTATCCTGTGGTTTTGTTGGCATGAATCATTTAAATTCCCTCACTTGAATAATATGTATGCTGAAGTGAACTGATTTAACAGGGACCAACACCTCCTGTGCTGACCACATAAACACTGCACATACATGGTGCACCGGGAGATAATGGCGTGAGTCATTCGGCAGCATTTGCTTTGATATTCAGCGTTTGCATGGAAGTTTTGTTGAAATGGCTGAAAGGCATGTGGCTCCACAAGAGCCTACTCGTCTGAGTTACACTGAAGCAATAACCTCTGTTCATTTTGGTTTCTGCATATAGTTAGTGAAGTGTCACTGTAGTCTAATAAAAGGAAACGCTTTCAGCATAGTCGGTTTTTTTGTTTTTTGTTGCTACACAGGAGGAAAAAAATCATTTACTACAAGGACAAGAAAAATAATTGGAAAACGACTCAGCTTGTCTGCAGGCCTGTAATAAAAGGAAAAACGTTCTCAATCACTTTGCCTGTTCTTGTTTGCACACGCCTCCCTTGGCCACATTTGACATTTCACTGTGCATATTGAACTGTACTTGACTCTGTTTATGATGTCATCCCTCTAGGTTCACACCATCCTTTCAGGATGGAGGTTTCGGGCAGTGGGTGGACAGCTGAGCTCACCACTCAGTGTGTGACACAAGCTACAAACGGGAACGACTCCGGTCAGGTGTTTGAGGTGGCGCTGCAGAACAGCTCCTCCAAGCGCAGCCCCCAGTTTGCAGGCGTGGAGCTTCTGCAGTCTTTCAAGTTGCTCATCATTCCCTGCTACACCCTCGTGGCTCTGGTGGGCATCTTTGGCAACTACTTGCTTCTCTATGTCATCTGCCGCACTCGCAAGATGCACAACGTCACCAACTTTTTCATTGGAAACCTGGCTTTCTCTGACATGCTGATGTGTGCTACGTGTGTTCCCTTCACGCTGGCCTATGCCTTCAACCCACACGGTTGGGTGTTTGGTCGCTTCATGTGCTACCTGGTGTATCTCATACAGCCAGTGACGGTGTACGTGTCAGTGTTCACCCTCACTGCTATTGGTGTTGACAGGTAAGTCACAATGAGTCAGAATGCAGTGGAAAAACTCTGTAAGTAAACCTGCAGGATCTCGTTGGCATGCGTTTGTCTGTGAGAAACAATCTACAAGCAAGAACTAAAAAGTTTTCATCATGAAGTGTTTGTAAACCAGCTTTAGTTATCCTTCAAAACAAAGCTAAATATAGCATTTAGTTTCCACACAACACTTAACAATGACTCACTAACTCAAAGAAAATAGACCCTTTCAGCAGCTGCTGTTTTGACATGCAGTGGCAGGATAAATAGTAATTGTAATTACCATTTTGATGGTCCGGGACCCCCTGCTACTCGCTTGCTTGCTTGAATGGTTGCAAAACACTAAATAGCATGGCGCCCTAACTGATTTTTATCAATAACACTTGTGTTTACCCTGCCATGAGACGCCACGCATCAGTCTAGCTGCTGTGTAAAGGACCTAGTGAACTAGTTTCCAGCTGCAGATGCAAATTCACCTTTATGTAGTGAGCTTTTACGCTAGCTGTAAAACCAACAAAGATTGTTTTTCTTCTTAAATGCAAACATGACACGAAATGTGCGCAATAACTCAAAGAGCAGACGGTCCAAACGACCCGAGAAGGGTGAAAGTTCGAAACCTGAGACTACCTAAATGCAATATAGCATTACGTTTTTTGTTTTAGCTAAAGTGTGCATCACCTACTCCTGATGTATAATTTCAGTGCTTTGTAAAGTAGACCTATCATGCTCTATAGCAGCTCTGCATGATTCACAGTTCAAAATAATCTTAATTACTCCATACCTCACCTTGCTTCAACCTGTATTCATTTTGAGTCAAATGCCCTCAAAACTGGATCCTATTCACAATCAAGAAGAACAACAATCTTAATTGATTTTACAGCTAACACAAAAAATGACCACATCAAGGTGCAACTGTGGAACTTCTGATCTGGCTCTCAAACACCAGATTTGAAAGACAGATGGGCGGGGCATGACAGAGCTGTCTGCCTACGATGACTGTACTCTTACTAATGTCTTACAGAGCAAGAATAGAAAAATTGAATGTAACTCTGTGTAAAACTGAGCGGTATAAAGTATGAGCTTTGAGCTTGTTTATTTATTATCAACATCTGCTTTTGCTGCAATGTACATATGACAGAAAATAAGGAAAGACATTTGATGCTACTCTACTAGTCTGCAGTAATTCAATCCTTGAAGAGCTATCTAAATGTAAGTCTGTCTGAGTGAGAACACTATGGTTGAATGAAGCTCTGTTGGACTCTTGCATGTGTTCCAGTAACCCAGCACACCTGAGTCTCATCCATTCACCTTGGTTGCAGTGGCAGAGCTGAATTGGATTTATTATTTGTGAAGCTTAAAACATGATGTTACTTTTCTGCTAACTGCCAATTTGGTATTGATGTTGTGCTGCTGCAATTTTTCAGCCTGTATTATCTGTGGCCCTTAACAGCATATGGTAATTTGTGCGCTGATTGCTGTCGCTCATATTGACTGGTAAATGTTGTTCGTCTTTGCCCCAGCCAATTACTGTTTCCATCATTTTCTATCCATCTTTCCTTTGCTCCTTTTTACTCATGGACTCCGCAGATATTATGCCACGGTGCACCCTTTGAAAAAGCGGATCTCGGTCTTGGCGTGCACCTACCTCCTGTCTGGGATCTGGCTGTTGTCCTGTTGTCTAGTGGCCCCGGCTGTGGCTCACACCTACCACGTGGAATTTAAAAATGAAGGCTTCACCATCTGCGAGGAGTTTTGGATGGGTCAAGAGAGGGAGCGGCTGGCCTACGCCTACAGCACTCTCTTCATTACCTATGTCCTGCCTCTGTCGGCCCTCTGCATCTCTTACCTGTGCATCTCTGTCAAACTGCGGAACTGTGTCATACCCGGCCACCACACAGAGAGCCAGGCAGAGGCTCAGCGTGTTCGCAAACGCAAGACCTTCCGTCTGGTGTCCCTGGTGGTGGCAGCGTTCGGCATCTGCTGGATGCCCATCAGCGTGTTCAATGTCCTGCGTGACATTGACATCGATCTGATCGACAAGCAGTACTTTCTGCTCATTCAGCTGCTTTGCCATCTGTGTGCAATGAGCTCATCCTGCTGTAACCCCTTCCTCTACGCCTGGCTGCACGACCGCTTTCGCGCTGAGCTTCGCAAAATGTTTACATGCCGCCGTCGCATTGGCATCTCAGCCAACAACTGCGCCACAGCCAGTGTGGTGTTGTGAAGCTCCTGTATTTTAAGCTGAAGCTGGGTACCAACACTCATCTCATTTTGGTAAAGCATTGATAACATTAAGGCAGTCAGAATTAGAGGAGCCTAGGCATAGATGGGATAGGGTAGCACACTAATGTATGATGATCCAGCTCTTACCTGGCATCCATATGATATGCAAACTAAATTAGTGGGACACTGTCAAAAATGGCCCTTGTGTTGTTGATCAGAAAGACATATGGAATTACACTGCAGACCTATGCACCATGCTAGTCCATATGCCTCTTTTCATACTCTCCAGGATTGTTTAACACCATAGGATGCTTTAGGAACAGAAAAGAAATGTACTGGTACCGATTTTCAAGAACAAGGGTGATGTGCAGAGCTGTAGAGGAAAAGGGCTCATGAGCCACACCATGAAGAGATGGGAAAGACTGGTTGAAGCTAGGCTGAGAAAAAAGGTGATGATAAGCGAGCAACAGCATGACTTCATGTAGAGAAAGTGCACTACAGATGTGATGTTTGCTTTGTGTTGATGGAGAAGTGTAGAGAGGGTCAGACGGAGTTGCACTGTGTCTTTGTGGATCAAGAGAAAGCATAAGAAAAGGTGCCCAGAGAGTTGATGTGTTCCTGCATGAGGGAATGAGGAGTGGCAGAGAAGTATGTGAGGGTGGTGCAGGACATATATGAGGACAGCGAGACAGTGGTGAGGTGTGAGGTAGGAGTAATGGTTTCAAGGTGGGGGGTGAGATTGCATCAGGGATCAAGTGTGAGCCCCTTCTTGTTTGCAGTGGTGATGGGCAGGCTGGCAGAGGAGGTCAGGTCAGAAGAATCTCTGGTGTCTATGATGCTTGCAGATGATTTGGTGATATGTAGTGAGAGTAGGTGGAAAAGAGGCTGATTATTTGTGACAGAAGGATAGCAGCAAGAGTGAAAGGAAGGTTTGCAAGATGGCAGTGACACCTGCTATGATGTCTGGTTTGAAGATGTGCTAGTGACAAAAAGACAGGAGGCTGAGCTGGTGGTAAAATTGAAGATGCTAAGAAAGGAATTGCCAGGAGGGACAGTTTTACAAATGAGCATGTCAGATGGACAGCTCAGGTTGAGCAGTTTGGAGACAGCATTAGAGAGACAAGCCCAAGAGGGTTTTGACATATGTAAAGAAGGGATGGTGGATATATTGGACAAAGTATGTTATGGAGCTGTAAGGCAGGAGGAAACGAGAAAAGAAGTGTGACGGAGGATGCTGGGGCTGAGATGGAGGGAGACGATCTGCTGTGGCGACCCCCTAAAGGGAGCATCTGAAAGAAAAAGATAAAGATTTACATCCAGGATTTGTTTAAAATAATATGAAAATAGAATCCTAAACATGTCCTGTTCACAGACATACAGTAAAATGCAAATATTATATATTTGTCCCAAAAGTTCCTTTTTGTATTGAATAGATCACTTAGAAGCTTCCAATAAGTCATGAAGGCTTTGAGAGTGCTTAATATTTTCACATCACAGCATACTGTCCTTCACCTCTAGAGGGCGCCACATATATGAAAACTTCAATTGGCTGCAGTTTGTGTGATGTATGATTGCATGCAAATATACATTTGAAGACACACACACATATCATATCATATATACATATATATATATATGTGTGTGTGTGTGTGTGTGTGTGTATGTGATAGCTTTGCCCACAGCTTGCGTGGCATCCCAGCTTTCTCCACCGGCTCAGTTTTGAATCCCCACATGCCCAACTACTACTTGGCATATTCACAGCAATTCATGCATGCTCAAGTGCTTATCGAGATCAACAGCTGCTGATTGTTTGAGTGCTCGCCACATGCCTGAACACTGATCGCTGCAGCTTAAGGTGATTTTCTGCCATTTAAACTGTAAAGCCTGGAAATATATGTACACTTGCTTTCCCTTTTCTCGATCAGCTTTGCAGTGCAGTTATGGCTGCAGACTCATTCGCAAAAGAATGAGAATACTGTTGACAAGCAACCACGCTGAAATGCCATGTTATTGTTCTGCCTTAAAGACAGGCATTGTGTATAATAAAACATGCTACGTATGTTACCATGGCTACATTGCTTTTTCATCCTTGTGAGTATGGAGATAGGAAGCATAAAATGAGCCTGCCAGAAGTTGGAAGACACTGAACATGTGGAATTGTTAGTGCAATTAGAACCTTTGTCGAGAGCTAAATGTAAATATTTCATGTAGTTGTGTGATATATTACTTGCAAATACACAATGGTGGTGAACAACCACATGCACAATCCAGAGGCATAATTAGTGTCTTTATTTGAAAATAAACCCAGCGCTTTCAGACATTTACATCAGCTGTAATAATACAAACACTGGATAGATCAGACTGTACATGCAGTGAGCTCTCACTCAGGAAAAACAACACATCATACATGGAGAAAAAAAAAGGTCTGGAAGGCACAAGTCTGGACAGAGATGCTGATTAATATTGCTATCATTACTGCCATGCTATCATCTGACAGTTTTAGTTTGTAAAGGCATCATTAGTGAAGATCAAACATGGAGCCAAGGCAACTTACTAAAACGAGTCTTTTACTCTGATCTTGATTCTTAAATTACTTTACAAAACACGTCACAGTGCTGAACGTTTCTCATTAATTCAAAGAGAACAGGAATCTGTAGTATTACTTGCATAATATTTGAACTATGAGCACAATGGAGACAAAATCTGCTGAGAACATAGCAGCTGCTCTATTTTAGTTAGTGCTGGTTTTTTTACGTAAGACCTTTCTAAAACAACTATAGGCACAGTGTCTTTAAGGACTGCAGTTTAACTGGAGTCTTTAAGGACTCGATATCCAGTTGACATTCATATGTGGTGAGTACAATGTAATGACTGTCGTTAAGTGGTAAAAAAGAAAATACATGATTTCATAAGGATGAGGCAAAGAAAATAAAGATTTTAGTGGAGGAAGACAAGATGACAACATTAATGATTACGGTGATTATTCACTACACAGCAAAGCTTAGAGGCTGCCCAGTGTAAAGACTTAAAAAAAAACTACTTTATTAAATAAAAGTTGAATTCAGTTTTCATTATTTATGATGATTAGTATATTATGAAACAAGTTGCAGTACCTTAGTGTCAGGACAAATACATTCTTTCTTTCATTTTTTTTAAATATAAAGATTTCCTGGTTGCTTGTTACACTCCAATATCTATTTGTTTGAAAGCTAAAAAAAAGTGCATATGCTCTAAGACACTGTCTTATAATACAGAGTGAATACAGTACAAACACAAACAGGAAGTAGAATTAAGTCCAGTTTAAACTCCTTTACACTGGCTTGGCAGCATTGAGGGCATACAGGATACTTGGTTTCTCCTCAATGACACGGACCAACAGGTTGTCTATGTATTCCTCGAGCTCAACGATCTTGGCGTCCTTCTTGGTAAGGTCAGCCTGCTGCTTCACCACCATTGTGATCAGCTCCTCCTGAGTCAGCTGAGTGTACGGTCCACTTTCCACAGAGTCCACCATCTGAATGACAAGAAGGTAATTTGGTGAATGCCTTTTTAATTTAGGACATATTGATGAATTCATTTAAGCATACAAAGAAAAACAAATCAAAGAATTTGGAACATAAAAGTTTCATTAGTTTTCTGTCAAAATACAAAATAATTAGTATCTCCACCATCTGCCAAGTTTAAGAAAAAAGAGACAAGTAGAACTTTAGAGAAAGTTTTCAAAATGCCAGATGATCTTAGATGTGTAAAATCCATCCACCTTAAAGCACCACCTGGCATTTTTTTTTTATCGTGTTACTCCTTGTAAATAAGAGCATTCAGATGGTGTTGCACGGTGGAAAAGAGATTTTCGGTTATCCAGGCACAAACTGTTCCTGAAGTAAAAGTCGGTCAGTGTTTACGTGCCAGTATATATGCCAATATGACAGTACCTTTATCTTCGCTGGTGTGCTGTCCCGGACCTTTATCTCTTTCATAGCGTGGATGTTCTGGCTCTCCGATGTGCTCATAGGCTTCACGGGATGAGGCCTGTAAATAAAGGCATATGTTACTGTAAGGCATGAAGGTTTACTAAGTAAATAGAAGAAGAGGTACAGAAACCCCACAGAAAATGATTAAGAAATATTTTGTGTAGGAAAAAATGAATTAAATGTCGTGTTTTATCATCTTCCACAATCATTTCTATCATTCTATCATTGTGATCGAAGTGCAATATTCAACATTCAGATTGAAATCAAGTGTAAGGAAAGTTGCCAAGAAATCACAGCCTGGAAAACAACCACACCACAAGATAAAACCCAGCAACTTATTCGCCTCCCAGTATAACAGCACCACGTGTGATCCACCATAACTGAATCAGGCTCAGCCCTCATCAGAGGCCATCTCTAAAAATAGCCTGGTCAATCTCACCTGCGTGAATTTATGGCTAGCCCGCTTCCATTGCTATTCTGAGTACTGACAGGCTGCACCTCAGATGGTGACACCCTCGCTCGCAAAGATTCCTTCCCCCCAGAGAAGATTTCTGGTTCCTCCATAACTACTTGAAGGGGCTCTGAAGCTTGAAAAAAAGATCGGTCTCCAAAAAGATCCTCTCCTTCACTGAAACTGCTCTGTGTTTTCCCATCATTGGGAAGCAACAGTGGGAAATCTCTGAAGCCTTGAGTGGCAGTGGGTGTTATTTGTTGTGAGGGGGTTGTGGATGGAAGGCTCTTCTTTCCTTTTTGTGAATTCTTCCTTTGGAAAACAGGACTGCCTTGCTTTGACTCATCATCCATTTTCCTGTATTCACTCTGTTTCTTTGAATCAATGCCATTAAAACTGGCGAAAGGATCTGGTGTTTTTTCTTGACCAAAAACTTTATCAAAGTCACTTGCTGTCAATCCCTGATCTCGAGGGGTCGCCTCCTTCCTACTAGCATTGCCAATAATAAGTGAATCATCGTTTTGCTTCTGCAGCGTCCATGGGTCTTTGGACAGAAGTAGAGTACTGGGAAATGGGTCCTCCTCTGCAAAGCCGTCCTTTAACTTTTTGTCCGTGCTGCTCATACTTGAATTAGATACTGTTGGGATGCTACTGTTCACAGCAGATTGTTGTTCCTTTGTTAGCTCATCGGCACTGACCCTTTGTCTGGGTTTAGCTGTGGGTGCTTCTTTGTTCATGGTGGCTTGCTCTTTCCTTTGATCACTTGAAGGTGGTGTATTCAAGTCCATCTGGCTTGGTGTTCTGGGTGCAGGAGTGGGTGAAGGTTGCAGAACCTTTCTTGCGCCATCTCCTAACTTAACTCTGCTTGAAGTGTCCGATATTACAGATGCTGGGGATGCCGGTTGACTATGGGTCACTGAAGACTGTTGAGAAACACTGAGGCTTTGTTTCTGACTGGAATCTGCTGCTGATCGAGGGAGTGGAGATGCCGCTTGTTTAGGAGGAGCCGGGGCTGCTGCTTTTTTTGTTGACACAGGTTTGGTCTCCTGAGGTTTTGCTTGGGAAAGCCTCATGGCAGGGGTCTCCAGTGACACAGAAGACCTAGGACTTGGTGTATGCTCCACTGGACCGTCCACACTCACCTCAGGACCCAAGAGTACAGGTGCAGCATCCTTGTGTTTCTGATTGACCTCAGCAATTATATTATCCCATCGAATCTGCCCTTTCACTCCGTGTCTCCTCTGAGGGAAGAGGGTTTCATAATCTGGAAGTGGTACAGATTTTTTGCCTGGTTGCGGTTCTTCTGGCTCTTCATAAGCTGGGTTTTGAATCTCTCTGACAGGAGTAAGATTTCCTCTGGTTTGGTACATGGGTGGTAGGAGGGCCCTTCTGTTCTGATCTGCCATGGTGGGTGAAGACCCCTCAGATCCAGATGACAAATTCTCTGTGCTGCCACGGGGAGAACCAGGTGGGCTTCGACTGTTATCTCTCGGAGCTAAAGATGAGTGGAGGCTGAAGAAAGTATCAGGGGACCCAGATGGAACTCTGGACAGGATGGACTCAGAGTTGGCTGGGGAAGGAGACAGCTGAATGGGGGTTTGGAATTCGGCAGGTTCAGGCTTTAAAGATTGAGCCAATCTGCCAAGGAGTGAAAACAAAGGCCTACAGGTCATTACTGGCACCCTCACTTTCACCAGTGTATAAACCGCCACCAATATAACAAGCAGATAACATCTCAACAAGCAGGTAACTACATTCCCCATGTACTGGCTCACATAATGTAGCTCTTAACACTAATCAATAAACTCTTCACTTCAACTTATGGAGAGCTCAGAAAACTATGATTTGTAAACTGCTGCACCTTTGTACTGAAACAAGCTGCTAGTATTACAAAATATTTTCCCATAAAAATGGTCCACTATTCAATGACGAGCATACGGAGGAAGCTGCTGATATTTACAGATTTTACAGTCGCTGTTTTAGCCTAATGACTGTACACAACAAAGATATCATCCTACTTAGATCACTCCATGCAGACCTAACACTACAACAAAATGTAAGGGCCATCTTTCATGACCTAAATCGCTACTTGAAAATCAAAGATTACTGCAACAACAGCAGCAATAAAAAGGTCATTCACCTACCATTATGATTCGGATCTAAGAATTCCAGTTCAATCCAGTCCACAAACAACAATATTTTTAAAAAAAAAATCTTAAAAACAATACAAAAGAAAATAAAATCGAACCAGCTACGACATTTACACAGAAAGCAACGCTATGGCTCAGCCACTCCTTATGAACTCTGTTTAGCCTACAACTTGTTCCACAACATCTTCACAGACTTAAACCCCACCTTCACTGTCATCGGTACAAACCAAACTGGTTTCACAGGTTCGTCAGCCATCGGAGGATGGAGTTAATAGTGTTGGTAACTCATGACAAACGCAAGATCAGATAAGAAGGTTGAGTAAATTCCAGGTTTCAGTGTTGAAAGGCATAATGTACAGCAAAACTGACCAATCAGGAGCACGTGCTTTGGTTTCCTGAGATAATATCTCTCATGTGCCACTACTTTGCCAATAGTGAAGAGGAAACTTTTTTATTTTCTACTTAGTGTTGGTCTTTCTTTATTTAAAAGGCATTATGTGCAAAATTTCACTTGCAAGGCTATTCAAATTCCATTAACGCAGGTCTCAGAGGAACGTAACGTGACTAAAAGCAACCAATAGCAACACCAGTTGTCATAACTTGACATCATGACACATATTTAGTGCAGACTATATGGATATGTGTTCTTTGTGCAGCGTAATGAGAAAAAGGCCTACCTGGGTTTGACTGCAGACACTTTCGCAGTGCGGTTAAGGAAGACCATGGCAGAGGGGGTTTGTGCCTTGCTGGTTGGGCTTACATTGCTGCTTAGAGAAACATCTGAGCTGAGGGAAATGTCCTCAAATGGGTTGTTGGAATGACGGGAGACAGGTTGATTGGGATCTTGCGCATCCAAAGTACGGGCTGGGGTGGGCAGCTGTTCCTCTTTAGCCTGTTGCTGTACCTCCTCCTTTTTCTCCTCCTTCTTCCTGATCATTCCAAACAAGGACGACAGCCTGTCACTCATGGACGCCTCCTCCTGACGTTTCTGCTCCTCTGCCCGACGACGCTCCTCCTCAAGGCGCTGATTTTCTGCTGCTTCCATCATCTTGCGTTGCTCTTCTTGCTTTCGCCTCTCATCCTCCTCCATCTGTTTCTTCCTCCTGGCCTCATCTTCGAGGAAGCGTCTCTTCCTCTCCTGTTCCTCTTGTTTTCTATACTCCTCTTCCTCCTGCAGCCTCTTAAGCTGTGCCCTGTGTTTCTCCTCTTCCTCCATCCTCTTTGCTTCTGCTATGCGCCTTTCTTCTGCTTGCCTTCTTTCCTCCTCCTCTTGATGGTGCTGTTGTTCTTGTGAAGCTCTATCTGCTGATGGGACTGATACGCTCCTGAAAGCATCTGCAGAAAGATCAGAAGTGTGTTTGCGGACATCCTCTACAGAGCCTTGACCGGAGCTGTTCAGACTGAGTGTAGATCCACTCTTGGGGTCTGTCTCCTCTGCGTACACATGGCTGCCGTTGATGCAAAGGTTATTCAGGTCACTGTTGCTCTGTTTGGAGCGGCCCAGCAGGGAGAAAGGACCCAAGGACACCTTGCTGTCAGAGCTGCCGGTTCGTTTGTGTCCCAATTTGAATTTTTTCTTAACTGTGGGGGGAGAGACAGTGAGGCATGATGTCATAGTTGACATGCAAAACAACTTACGCAACTTGCGCTGGCAACAGCAAACAGTAAACAAAGAACAGAGGTTAAATTACCATCAGGAGTGTTGACATTGAGCCCAGATGAGCGGCTGCCACTCAGAGATGAATTTTTCTCAGGCAGCGTCCCCAGTGTGGACATGGACTGTGAGATGTTACGCTGCAAGTTTGATTTGGGGGCAAAGAGCTTTTTGAGCTTAGATTTCTTTTTCTCATCTGGAGATTGGTTAAGTGACTGTGCGTCAGCCTCGCCTTCACTGTCTGTGAGGACCTGGCTAACAGAGGGCACAATCGCCGAGGCCGAGTCGGAGAAACCATCCTTTTTCTTCCCACGCACTTTGTCCTTTATCTTGGAAATGCGAGAGCGGGGTTTGTCCTGCATGGAAAGGTCAAACATGCTGGCTGACATGCTGTTTCTCATAAACTGGACATCTAGCAGCACCTCTCCTCGCGCCTTGTCCTCTTTTCCCGCCTTGTCCACCAGCTTGAACCATCTGAAAATGTCAGAAATAATTAATTGTGTTAAAACTGAATTATTGGTACATAACAGGATTTGACTTTTGTTTCAGAACTATTTATAGGATTTAACTTCATATAGTATGCACAGCTTGACACAGTCACCACTCTTATTCTCTAACCCTGCTACCCCTGTGAAACTTGAGTTAACGACTTTTGTTATATGTAATTAGTATCAATTTTTTTCCCCACAAAAAAAAATATGATGGAAATTATACAGAAAATCATTATTTACAAATAGATTTTTAAACATAGAGAAAACACTCTAGTGGTTTCAGGCTTCATAATCCATCACATTCAAATTCTCAGATACAATTTATTAGGCATAAAAAATGTTAATGGTTTCAACAATTTGGCAATCAAGCAAACGTGTTATTTTGATTATAGTGAGTGCTAAATGTGAAAATGTTCTTTGAGTTCGGCTTTCCAAATGTCCTGCAGTGTTTCAGTGTAATTTTGGAGTGAGCATTGTTTTCAAAAACCTGGTTTTGGTCCTGACATGACTTTTCTACATTAATTTGAATCACAATGCTGGGCTTATGTATAAAAGACATGGAAGAAGAAATATATGACTGCAGAAAAAGATCCTGAACCAAAATGAGCGGGCTCCTAACGCCTGTGACCTCTAATACATCAGCCTTGCTGGCATTTGTCTGCCGATCGTTAACCTGAGACTGACAGGCGTCTAAATACTGTGCAGCTCGTTGTAGTTCCTGTTAGGAGTACCATGCCAACCACAGATAAAGCCTGACAGTTACAGCTTTGTTCAGGCTCCCCCATCATGTCCTCTGTGTTGCACAGTATCAGCTCCTATTTTCTGTAAGGGAAAGGTAAGAGTGTTCTGGAGAGGCCTGTTTAATACCAAGCCAAAACACACAGTTAGTGCCACTGCATACCGGTGCTCTTCGTTTTTATAATTCAAAACAAAGACATTATCAGGGCTATAAAGGTTTTTCTCAAAACCATGCTATTATTAGATGTACCAACAGTTCAGCAGTCGCGCCCATTTTGTCGAGCCTTTCCCCTTTTTGACCTTTTTGTTTCACAGCACACTCCTCTGAGTGTTTCACATGAGGTAAAGGTCACAGTTTGATTTAATTTGTGCAACATGTTGTGGATCTTATTAAAGTTCAATCTGTCCTTGCATGACTTAAACTGAGGTCTCCAAAGCTATCTAGTTCCACCCAAAACTTTGTGTAGTCCTAATGTGACACTAAACTGCAATTTAAAGGAAGTTCACAGTCAGCACATTTATTTATCATGCAGCAGATATGCAGATAGTCTGTTGTGGGGAAAAACAGTTTGGGAACAAGCATGGGAGTGAAACAGCATTCCTCACAGCACCTCCCTACGTGTGTGAAGTGTGTGTTATAATTAAAGTTAAGCTGACTCTAATTCGAACATTCTTCATCTCCCACTCTAAACCAAGAATGCCAAAGCAAACAATCGCTAGCCGAGTCGAGGCACAAGGACACAGAGATTTTCACAAGTCAGTCAAGAAACAGCTTTGTACTCTTGTCTCAATAACAAAAGGGCGTGCACCAAGACGGCTGCAAAAACACAATGAATTAATACGACTATCAACAAGCTGTCAGGCTGTTCCAACTTTTGTATTGTTTGCACATGTATATAAAGCCTCCTCCCTGACACATTAGCTCACTGGTCTTGCCGGACAGGTTTCCCTCTCTTAACTGTCGATAGCTTCCCTTTCATGTGTAATGATTAACAAACATCCTTATCCTGTGAACCAACACCAGCCAGTAGGGAGGATTCAGCCAATAACAAAAAAGGTATAAAAACAATCTCGTACTGATAGGCTACGATTAGCTGCTACTGTTCCACAGACAGCCTTGTTAAAAATGATCTTTGGGAAAGTTTAGTCTGATGTCAGCATTAGGTAAGTCTGATGTTACTGGGCATCACATTTCACATGGATGGGGAATTCTCCTATACGCTTTGTTTGCAAAATACTGTGACTCATATGTCTGAACACACGAGTCCTACTCTGGGAACTGCAACTGGTTGAACATTAAGCCTGCATGATACGAGGAAAACTGATAACGCCCGATTAAAATATTCAATACTGCCACAATCACACGACATCCAATTAATAAACAAATACCAAGTTATGCATATTGCAGATCAGCACATCTGATATTTTGTGGGAGTTCTCGCTTCTTCCCTGTGTAGTTGGTCACAAGTGATGTGTATGTATACAATCAAATGATTTTTTTTTTTATTATTATTAATACCCTACTGGTACTCTTATAACTTAAAAAAAAAGAAGTAGAAAAGTAACTGGGCTATTTCATCTCAAATAATTGTGAGCCTTGCGCTTGAATATCTCAAAATCTATTAAAGTTAAAAGCCTGAAATTTTCCACTGGTCTTTCTTAACATAAAAACGTATCAGGATTTGTACTTTGCAACAGAGACTTAAAAAAAATAGAGAATATTCTCTAGTTAAAAAATTGAAAAATAAAGCTATCCTGTATTCTCTGTATGTACTATTGTACAATATAAAGCGCCTTGAGGCGACTGTTGTAGTGATCTGGCGCTATATAAATAAAATTCAATTGAATTGAATTAAAGGCACAACTATTGAAACAATCATTTTATTGCATTTCACAGTAAAGCAAAATGAAACGTGTAAAATGCTTTCAAAAAAATGAAGGCCACGCTATTTTCACTCAACTTTCATGCTATACTTAGCGAATGTGACAAGCTGTACCACAAAAATCGCCTCCAAATAAAGTACAAACACTGCAGCCGGACTCCTTACACGTTCTAGCAAGCAAACTCACATTACCACTATATTATAATCTTTAAACCAGCTCCCTGATCACTGACGAATTTGTTTTTAAATTCTCACACCTGCATACAGAGCACTACAGCGACTAGCTCCAGACCATTTATCGCAATTTTTCCTAAACCATACTTCTGTTCATAGTCTTTGTTCACAGACTTAAACCGTATTAGTTGTTCCTTGTACAAAAACGGAGCATTTAAGTGGATAAAGGCTTTCAGTGATCCCTACATTCAGCTGACAGTTAAACTAAGCTTAACCAATTTTGAGGTCTTTTTGTTGTTACTATTTTATTATGTGTTTCTGAAGTGTCTGTTTTACTATGTTTTATTCAACGTTTTAATGGTTTCTATTGCTTTCACTTATATTTTAAGTTTCTATTTTATTTTTGTGTAATTATTCCTAGTTTTTACTTATTTTTAGCTAGCAGTTTGCTCATATTAGCCCAATACGTGTGCTGTGGTTCTGCATAGCATTGGTAGATGGGAGCTCCTGAAAAGTTTAGAAGACTCTTGTTATTTGTTTCTTTTTGTTTGCAACAGTTTTGATTGCAATCACATCAACAAAACACAGTTATCAAGAACTCTAAAAACAGTGTACCCACTTCAGCTGGGCACAGCGTCCACCAGCCTCTCACTGCCCACTGAGTGTTTATCAGAGACGAGAGACTTCAGCAAAACACAGAACAGTCGATACCACTTTTAATGTCTCAGGCACCAGGAAGGTAGAAGACAAAAACAAAAGCTGTACCACCACAAAAACATCACAGATTACTCTAATGTATCCAGGACCCCAGCTGATAGGAGGCAGGCGTAAATACAGTGATTTTTCTTGTTTGAGTTTGTGATTTGTTTATTTTATGGTTAATGGCCTGTATTTATATAGCGCTTTTACTAGACCCCAAAGCGCTTTACATTACAGTCATCCACACATTCACACACTGGTGATGGCAAGCTACATTGTAGCCACAGCTGCCCAGGGGCGCACTGACAGAGGCGAGGCTGCCGGATACTG
>VUQR01008779.1:2516-20930 GCA_015108515.1 Hemichromis elongatus | reverse complement strand
GTCTGTGGAGGCAAAAAAAAAAAAAAAAAAACTGTAGAGGCAAAAAAAAAAAAAAAGAAAAAGAAAAGAAAAGAAAAGAAAAGAAAAGAAAAGAAAAGAAAAGAAAAGAAAAGAAAAAGAGGTTAATTATTTTTACTTTAGTGGATTCTTTAACGCTTCTGTTCCATCCTGGTCTCTGACCATGTGGTTTCACATTCCCACCTGTGGAGGGCACTATACCCCAACATTAACACAAATAATGATCCATTTCAACCTGGTGTAGTTCTCACTAATGTCTCTATTATCACTCGGGTATAATACCCCCTGTGACCTTGAATTGGATAAGTTGAAGAAAATTGGTGAATTAATGAATATAATAAATGATTCATCTGGAAAAAAGGAGCTGCAAAATGGCTTTTAGTGGGTGAAAAAATGTGAGCTCCCTTCATCACTGCAAAAATAAATAAATAAAATAAATAAAAATTCCATTGGATTCAGCTCCTTGTCTGGTTCCACTGCATCTAAATATTATTTAAGATTTATGCTTCATCTTTATTACTGTGAAACTCACAAATTAAAAATGTTATTTATTCAAACATTTTCTCTGTTTTCAGAGGTTTTCTGAGGAGAATTTTGGGTGCAGGAACAAAAACAGAGTATATAAAACATCCCAAAAGAATTTATCTCCACTGGTTCATGCACTCATCTACAGCAGCATCACATTTGAAGCTGTTTAATTTACAAATATTATCATATCATATCATTTTATACATAATATCAATTTTTAATTTAATCACTATTAGTCTTAATGCTGGCATGCCACAGCCAGTCTCATTTCAGTAAATCAAACATCAAACTAAACTGACCCTAATGATGGTCATAATGGTGAAAATTAGACTTCCATATACACAGATCCATGCATACGCCACCCATGGGTATACATGGATAGAGAAGTGGTTTATGTGTCCGCTTACATTTAGTCATTGACATTGAGTCAGCAAACATTAAATTATGCAAGTAACATTTTATATAAGCCCCTCCCAATTTATCCTTATTGGTTTGGAAGGATGGATATTCTGGTGAACTCTCTGCAGTGGTAGAGTCTGAGTGGAATAGCCATAACCACCTGTCCTCCTCTCCTTCCAGTAACTTCCTGTAGGTGGCGATCTCAATGTCCAGAGCCAGTTTCAAGTTCATCAGGTCCTGCAGGTGAAGACAGAATCAGGTTCACTTTACCTAACTTTATGTTTTGCATTTTCTTCTGAATCCTTTGTTTCTGCTTATAGTTTATGTTTCCCATCCATGTCTTCTCCTCACTCACTTGATACTCTCGGAGCTGCCGAGCCATATCCTGTTTGGATCTCTGCAGAGCTTCCTCCAGGTCTCTGATCCGAGCTTTGGCTTCTTTCACGGCAAGCTCTCCACGCTCCTCCGCCTCAGCCAGCTGGTTCTCCAGACTGGCACGCTGAAGAGAGGAAGGGAACAAAAGGTCATCCATGAAGGACCTAAAGTACATTTTTCTGAGTTTAATGTTGCTTCTACGTGTACCTGTGCTTTGACCGCTTCTATCTCGCTCTGCAGGCGGCTGATCAGTCGGTTGATCTCGGCGATCTCTCCCTTCACGATGCGGAGCTCGTCCCCAAACTGGCTAGCCTGGACTGACATTTGGTCAAACTGTGGACAGAATAGCTGTAAATGGTCCGAAGCCAGCAAAATAAAATGATTTTATGAAAAGGAGGGAACCGTGGATGTGTTAGCACTGACGATTATGCCTGGGACCTTTCTGTGTGATGTTTTCCCTGTGCTTGTGTCGGTTCTATCCAGGTACTGTGGATTCATCTCACTTTCCAAAGACATGCAAGTTTGTTTAACTGGCCACAGGTGTGAATTGTCTCTTTTTGTGTTAGCCCACGATAGACTGGTGACCTCTCTGGGTGTACGCCGCCTTTCCACCTTGTATTGGAAACGTGGATGGATGGATGGACTCCAGACTGATCTTAACACTGAGTGTCAGACTATTTTCAACCCTCGGTTCTGTAGAATGTCGGTGAGCAAATGACACAGAAACTTTGTGAGGGGCAGATTGTCTTAAAGGGAGAAGAACTAAAACAGTTACTTTGAGTCCTTACAAAGCTATTCTTTAGAGTTCAAAATCTAGAACGGGACCATAACAGGACACATGTTTATGCACTTAAATAAGTGACTGTAAACAGTTTGTGTTGTTAGCATCGCTCCTTTTCAGGGAGCCAATCCTGAGTAAATTGGTCCAGGTCTCATTTTGTTTTCTCTCCTTTACCTTATTCTTGTACCAGGCCTCTGCTTCCTCTCGACTGCGGGCTGCAATCTCCTCATACTGAGATTTGACCTCAGCTACAATCTGCTCCATGTTCAGACTGCGGCTGTTGTCCATCTGCACCACAACTGAGGTATCTTTAATGCTCGCCTGCAGCTCACGCAGCTCCTGGTCAAGGTGATGGAAATCAAACAGAAGCAGTCAAAGAGAGTGTCAAAGCCAGCAAGATCAACTAGTATATTAGCAACACTTATGCCACCCCATGGCATACATGTTGCTAATATGCTCAGCTTATTGTATCACAGTGTAAACACACAAACAGACTGCATGTCTGGGCATGTTTCAGTGATACTGCAGTGGTATGAAAACCTCTCTAGTGATTTAGTGTGTGTTATTTTTATTTATTTAACAATGAAGATCTCTTGAGAAGCCAGTTGACAACAACATTAACAACAACAAAGGTTTCCGCAGGTTGGCATAAAAAGCATTTCAAAGTCAGAAAGTGTTTGAAGTTGACTCTCCAGTGAGCCATGATGCAAAACAGAACAATGAACCAAGTGGAAAGTGAAGCGTTATCTGAGAAACAGAAGGGAAGAGTGTGCAAATACAAAAAATACGCAAAGCATGAGGACCTTTGTTTACCTCCTCATACACGTTACGCAGGAAGTTTATTTCATCAGTCATAGCGCCGACCTTATCCTCCAAATCAGCCTTGACCAAATAGGCTGAATCTACATCCTGAAAACACAAAGGGGAAAAAAAAAAATTATTATTAGACACTGATTTTTGTGTTCAAACATTCCCCGCACTTAGAGGAAATACTCCGGCTTGAGTCACCAGGAAGAACAATGAGCATGATTTTGTTTTTTCAAGTTAGGAAAACTTTAAAGGTATGTGTGCAGACACCAAAATAATATATTTTGATCTTTTTTAAAGGGCAACTTGAGACACAAAGTTGGAGCCAGAAAAGCCTGGAAACTGCTGAGATTACTGAAATGTCTAAGAAATGACACAAGATGCTGTTCGCACAGCTTCACAGGAAAGTTGCTAAATCATTTATGGATTGTACAAGAGAGAAAATCTGGACAATGAGAAAGGACAATAGAGGGGTTTGTATTACTTGCCACACCTGTATGAATGAACATGAAAGGATATGTCTATATGCCAACCTTTTTAAGGATAACAAAGTCGTTCTCCAGGTTGTTTCTCTTGTTAATTTCATCTTCATATCTGTGACAGGGAGAGAACAGGGTATTTCATTACCATAAAACATACACCTATGTATGTCTGTGTAGGTTCTCAGTCATGCAGGTCATACTCCCTGGTAGATGAAAATTCAAAAGTGTCATTTTTTACTTGTGCTTGTAGTCCTCCACCAGACCCTGCATGTTTCTCAGCTCCCCGTCCAGCTTAGTCTTGTCATTGTTGACCAGGTCCATCTGGCGCCTCAGACCTGCCATGTAGGCCTCAAACAGGGGTTCCACATTAGACCGACTGACCCCCTGACCCTGCAGCAGCTCCAGTTTTGTCTCAAGCATCTTATTCTGCTGCTCCAGATACCGTACCTGGTGTGGGAAGAGGGCGCAGATTATTTAGGATTTTCAGACGCATGGTGAAGGTTTGTCATGATGCACTTTTTGTTTCTGATCATCAGGATTGAAGGAACAGCTAGAAAACAAAATAGACTCTATTATCAGATGTTTATCAACATAACACCTCTTGGAAAGTCTAGAGCTCTGTAATTATGTCATTTGGGCTGATTTAGTCAGGTCTTCCAGCGGGGATCTTATTAGTGCAGCTATCTGTAAGACTTCCCCCCCCTCTAATTACAGTCTCTGAACTGGACCTACACTATGTCTGTGCGTTTGATTCTTTTTGTGTCAGTAGACCATAAGCACTCCACCCTCTCATCCGCTTTGGGTTATGTCTGGCTCCCCTCCCCTCGAAAAACCAGCATTGCAGCAGCCAACAGAGGTGGCTTCACTTCCAAATCCAACTTTTGGTGCAGTGGCCAAACTACAACTGCCACACCTCCTGTGTTCACATGTAAGCCACCTTTGTTCATAGGTAGCAGGACTCTGCACTGATCATTCTGTGAAATGCATTTCCCCAGTGTTTCTTTACATTTGGAAAATGGCTATTACATCAGGCAGGTGGATTGTATGGGACATTGCTCTTTTGTAATGTTTTGCCTCATTGCTGTATTACGACACTGTTGTTGTTGCTGGCAATTAATTCTCAACCTTGTTTTTCACAATCGTTAGAAAAAATTCTTTCAGTCAATAAATACAGTTATTGCTTTTTTCTTAAACAATTTCTACTTCTACATTGAGTCTCTTTAAATTTTCAACTAACTGCTTATGGATATTAGGAAAACAACCAACAGATTAGCAAATGAAGATTGTAATCAGCAGCAGCTCCAGAATAATGCACAGAGGAATGCCATCACTCCAACAGATAACCAGCTCGAGCTCAGTGTCAACACCTGACTGTATTCCAGGCCTGTACCTGCCCGGCTCGTGTTTCCTGCCTGCAGCCAGGTACATCCAGCACCTATTATACCTCCCAACACAAAGCCTGCGTTCTGTTCAGGACAGAATAACCTCCCTCTGAGACACAACCGTACCGTGTCTATCCTGATCTATCAGGTTACAAATTGAACTCAATGGGACGGAAATGGGACAGATAGCTTAAATATCCAGGAGCCCAGTGCCAAACATTCATGCAGTAAATGACCATTTAAAACCCACATGTGTAACTCCAGCTGTGGGTCATTTTTGCAATAATGCCATCACATTCCCTTTAATGTTCACTGACGTGCAGCTTTAATTGGGGTCATCATCTTACAACAAGTGAAACTTTGTCTCTCTGATGCATTTCACTAACTGCTTCTGTGCATGAGAGAAGCAGCTCGCTAATGTTTAATTTAAAGAGTTGCTTCCAAGTAGGGCTGGATTATAGTCGTGACTTCAAGGTCAGTTTATTCATCAGTTCAATCAACTTTGCATTTTAGTAATTTTCATAATCAGTAAGGGGGTCATTATACTACGTCCAGATTTTAATCCCAGGTTAAGCAGAAATGCAATCTTGGATAAATGAACAAAGAGGGAAAAACTGGGCTAGATGTTTTTTAAAAGCCAGACTGACTCTCATGAGTTTCTGCATTTGAAGGTCTCCAAGGACAAGGACTCTTTGTGTGGGGGAAGTCACACAAGCCATCTTATTTACAGAGACCAGTGGAAAGTGTTTCCAAATGTTTTTATGAACATTCACAATATTTTGTCTCATTTGGTGGATAGACTGTCCGGTTTTATTTTACAGCTTGGCAGAACTGCACACACAAAATATCCAACAAACCCCAAAAGCTTTTAAAATGAAGATCTGAAATGATGGTGATCTTTTAATTTTTAGCTGCAATGTATGCTCTTTTAGCTGCTTTAAGAGATATTAAATCATTACCTTAACATTGTTATTGATTTCTTCACTGAACTGAATAAAAGTTATTATTATTTATATGTTTTATTTACTAATTGAATCTTCACAGAAACATTTGCATATATTCTGCATACATTTCTTTAAATATAGAGGTACAGAGAATATCAAAGATCGTTAACAACCTTTCTGATCCACATTATCTTTGGGAAACGGTGTCAGCATTCACACAGCTAAAAAAACAGGAGGTTTATTTTGCACACTTGGACAAACGGGCTTCCGTCCAGCTCGGCTCTCTGTTTCTCTGCGCCTGAAGTGAATCTCCACTGATGTGAGACCAACAAAGCTTCTATTGTGAAAGTGTTACCTACTCCGTGAGAAAGCAGAGATGTTCCCTAAGTAGGGTATCGATGTCCAGTGATATCACAGGGCTGATTGCTCCTTCTGTGGGAAATGTGTGCAACCTGTGTCCTTCAGGAATCTCAACAAGGCATCTTCTCATTCACATTCACATTTACTCCCCTATTTGCTTTTTGGTAACACTTAGAATAGAAATTCAGTGTCCTCTATATGCTGCTCGTGAAAATGCTATTTGGAAGCACAAATCAAAGACAGTCAGAGGAACTGAGCCAGAGCAGCTACTGCTCCATCTACAGGTGGAGAGCACCACCCACGTGTCTGTAGGAGATCCTAGAACTGAACTAAATGGCCAATCTTGATATCCTGAGCATGTTGAAGTTCATCTGCATTGTTCATAAACAGGAGGTTTAAAAATAGCTGCAATAGCCACGATGAGACAACCTTAAAACAGCTTTTATTTAAAAGAAAACAAACTATGTGAGTGATTTCTGCTGCCAGCTCAATAAGTTAACATCTGGACAAACAGCAAAATTATGTTTTGAAAAAATAGACTCATGAAGTCCAAGCGAGTAAGCAGGTATAGAGAAGCCTCCTCAAAGGGCCTTTCATCCAGCAGAGTACAGTTTATCTTTTTGTTTTGTTTTTTTGACTTCACATACATTATAGTTTTCAAAGTTTTATCATTTCTCTTATCTAAACACACATCTGAAAAGTATAAAATTGCATTTTTTAGGTTTAGATTACTTCAGAGTGATACTACTAGAGTGTGGTACTAGTGGAGGTACTAAAAAGCTCGAGCAGCTTCAGCTGTTACATCTTCAGGTTAAATGAAAAACTGATTGAATGTAAAAGGAAATCAAGCTGCTGTTTTATCACAATTTCAAACAAAATGTCCACAGTTCAGTTTACGCTCATTTTTCATGCAGCAGACGAACATAACACTTTCCAGTGTTCAGCCAAGTTCAGCATTAGTTGTAAATATTTTAAAATTTCACATTTTGGTCAAGCACCAATATTGTGCATTTATTTCCATTCATTTGTAGTATTTTTTTAAGCCGCTTTTTATTTATTGTGTTCAATCTGAAGTTCAGATCAGTATCTTCTAAAAATTCTAGCTAATCTGTTTTGTTCTATTTTGATGTAGACGTATTTTTAATGCTGCAGCAATAAATAGTTTGTAATATTTACAACTAATGTTGAACTTGGCTGAACACTGGAAAGTTCGTCTGCTGCATGAAAAATGAGCGTAAACTAAACTGTGGACATTTTGTTTGAAATTATGATAAAACTGCAGCTTGATTTCCTTTTACATTCAATCAGTTTTTCATTCAACCTTAAGAAGTAACAGCTGAAGCTGCTTGAGCTGTGTAGTACCTCTAGTAGTACCACACTCTAGTAGTATCATGATAAAATGATAAAACTTTGAAAACTATAATTTATATTTATTATAATATTATATTTATATTTTCTTCATAAATCATCAAAATTCCTAAAAATAATTTCTGAACCAGCCTCAGATCCTTTTACCTTATCTATGAAGCTTGCAAAGCGGTTGTTGAGGCTCTTGATCTGCTCCTTCTCGTGGGCTCGACTCATGGACAGGTTTGGATCGATCTCCAGGTTGAGAGGAGCCAGCAGGCTCTTGTTGATGGACAGGGATGCCAGCGGAGCCCCCAGGCCGTGGTGGTGCCCGTTGGTGCCCGCATACAGAGAACTGCTGCTGAGGGAGATGCCACTGAAACCTCCCTGAACTGGACCGAAACCACTCAGCCTCCTCGAGCCGCTGCTGCTCCGAACTGAGTTACTGGAGCTGATTCGTTTGGTACGACTCAGGCTCATGATGACGCGAGGTGAAGGATTAGAGGAAAAACAGCTGATAAATGATTGGACTGGCAGGAGATGACAGAGAGAGATGATAAAATTTGAACTGGACTGAGCAGAAAATGGACAACAGAAGCAGTGAAACAGGTGAGTGCAGGATGTCTGAACACAGTAAGGTGTCTCAGGTGTCTCATGGCCATTTAAACCTGCCGAGGGTGGAGTCAGAAGAGGAGGAGAGACGCAGGGACACAACAGAGCTGTGGTGTAACATATCCAGTGTTTATGATGTTTTAGGCCAAAAACACTTAGTTTAAAGCATATTAACAATCTAAAGTGGAGACTTGGGACAAACGGTGAACTTCACCTTTTGCTGATGTGATACACTGAAGACAAAAGGTTAATCTTCTTGTTTTGTGTCAGTTTTCCTCTTTTTTCACCATTTTATTGCCTCGGGAGGGTTAACTGATCCGAGAATATGTTGGCGTTTCTATAGTTTCAGTGGCCCGAACATTGTTAATGCAGCAAGCCAGTTGTACATGTTAAAATGTTGATCTTTAATGTAGTTTTGTTTTCTGACTTGCTACTTTAATTGAAATATATAATCTGGATAAATGATCATATTTTTGAAAGTAATTTAGACAGCTGTTTGTTCTAGTTTCATAACCTGTGGAAATAATTACTCTGCTGTTCAAACTGTGGTGTCAGTGGTTTGTCAAGTCACATTTCAGACATAGAAAAAGGTCATTGGTTGCGACATAGAGCTACACCAAAGTACATAGCTGTGTTCTGTGGTCTTCTAAACCTGCTCAGTATAAGCGACATGTGGTGACTTTTACAGAAAGACAAGCAGAAAAGATGGTGGTCTCATGCATCTTGTTGCACTGTGCATGGACATAAGGCCACCATCTTCACCTTGCTGCAATCCTTCGTAGCTGAACGCCTTTATAGCATCAGAAGTTATCATCAGGTATAAACTATTAGCAGACAGTCAGGAGTGCCGGAGAAATGTTTTTAGAACTGCCCCTTTTGTAAAAGCAGAAATACCACACCAAGAAAAACAGGAAGAAAGGAAAAGGTTTGAAGTCAATATCTAAAAGAGAATTAAAATGTTAATGGAAAAATTGACGTGTTGAGTTGGCAAAACAACTGAGTAAAGTTATTATGTCCAGTCAACCAAGTTTTCTCATAGACGCTAACCTGAACGCAGCGGTGGAGCCTGGAATTCATTTACATTCACCTTTTTTTTTTTTAAAAGTAGAACCAAATCACAAAAACAGTATATTGTAATGTAAAAGCCCCGAAACCTTATAAGAAAAGACACCTAAACAATTAAACAATCCTCTGTCAGCAGCACCTGATGACAGTGGGAAGGAAAAACACTTTTAACAAGAAGAAACCTGCAGCTGATCCCAGATCAGGGAGGGCCATCCATTGGCTGTGAGGAAGAGCGGCTGACCTTTTCATAAGTCCTCTGTGTCACACATTTTGACCAAAGGGGTTAGTAAGAAAAACCTTATTTGTTAACATGATCACAGAAGTTACGTACCGTTACTTGGATTCTTGCTAATGCTAACTCTGTCTCCACCAATGCGCAGATTGTAACTGATTTCAAAGCAGTGAGGCAGAGCCAGCAGCATCTTGTTGAGCCCTCTGACCTCACATATAGAATAAAACATCTGTAACGGTCTGTAAGCTATATATAGCTTATTAATAATCTAGTAGCTCTCAGGCTGGGAAAAAATAAAGTTCCATCGATTTTGACTCCAGCTTAGTTGCTGGCCGTTGACCTCTGCAGGTGAGCGTCCTGGATTGCTTTTTAAGTTTCCAAGCAACAGCCATAAAGCTCTGTCCTTTAGTTTATTTTTATAAAACTTTGTCATGGGATGTTTAAGAAAGGAGCATTGTCAGCGTTAAGCTCGTTGGCTAATGACTTGTGACCGACAAGTTGAGCAGACCTATCTTTTTTCCCCCCACGGTATAATCTTGAAATGTCAAGACAAGATTTCAGAAAATTGTGGTAGTTACATCTGCCTTTCATGCTGTCTGTGTTTAGCACCATGATTTCCTCTCAGTTTTTCATCAGGCCAGAGAGTTATCAACAATGCATCTGTGCAAAAACCCTAAAAAATGCTAGCCGCTAAGCTCGACCTGTGTTAAGATGATACAGGCAAGCTCATGATAAAGCATCAAATCTTAACTCTGCTGCTGAGAACTGTGGTTTAGAATTGGGTTAAGTGTTGTATCAAAGCACTCTGCACCAAAGATCATGTCTTTGTTCTGTTTTTTTAAAACATCCTTCGCAGCCACCTAAATTCATTTGATGTGGCTGCATCTCTCTTATGTTCTCTCTTTTTTTTTAATGCATAGAAGAGAGAACAGTCAGTAGCAACACCTCTAAATGCTCATTTCCTTTGCCAGCAAAAATTCTCAATTCCACAGCCTCACTATTCAGAAGACACCAGTCAGATTATGATCTGATTGGCTTTCATGCTGACTCATTCTGTGTGGTTGTGCTTTGTTGTTACAGCTCATCAGTTTGTTCAGGGTTTCATTTTAAAATCCTTTTTCACCTTTTGCAAAATATTTCCAGTTACATCCTCACTAATTTAGCTTTTGTTTCCCGTGTTTTGTCCAAAAAGAAACAAAAAGAAAACAAGGACATAGCAGAATTTTACATTGCTTTAAAAGACAAATGAGCTTATTGAACATGATAGTTACACTGTTTAAAAAAATAGCTTTAAACAATAAAAATTGTCTAAATCAGCATCTTTTCACATGAATACTGTTATAATAATAGCAGACTGGATAAGAACATTTGACTACTATTTATTTGTAATTATTTCTCTTTGTTTTTGGTAAAAGCTACTTTCATGCATCATCTTCAAACCAACAGTCAATACGATTACCGCATCATTCTGCTTTTCAACATTAGCACATTACTTACTGAAATAAATAAGCACAGGAGCATTGTTGTTTCTTTATTTTGTTGACTGATTAAATTACTTTAAGCGTTTTATCATAACAGAAGCTGAAGATACTGCAAGAGGACAAAGAGTCACATCTAAAGCTTGTATGTGTGGTTTTTCTTACTCATCATCTACTCATCTAGCATTGGGTTTATCGTTGCTGTCACAGCCACAAACAGGCTAAAGCTTTAAGCTTTTCATTTTGAAAGCCTGGAGGCATTTAAACGAAAAACACTCAATAGATGCAGGAGGAAAAAAATGTCACAAGTGCCACATAATGTGCTCTTTCCAGGCAGCACAACCACAGGTGTTGTATTTACTGAAACATTAGTATGGTCTATGATACCTCATGGTTTGACTGACCGCACGGGCTCATCAGAGCGAACCTTTTAAAGGTTGCACTCATGCAGAAACAAAGTAAGAAGTCACGGGCAAGCAGATGAAAACCACAGTCTGAATCTAAAGGACTGACTCAACACCTCAAAGACGATAAGCTGAAAAAATGATGCATGCTGCGCACAATCTTATGCTTGTCTATCTTCTAACATGTCTTGGACAAAACGGTAAGAATACAAAATGAAATGACTTCCCTTCTGACAAAATCCTACATTAACTCTTTTCCTCTCGCTCTTGCAGGGCAAGGAAGTGAAATCATAAATGGCAAAAAGGTCCCAGAGAAGTCAATGCGGTATATGGCCTCTGTGCAGATCAATGGGAACCACGTATGTGGAGGATTTCTTGTTAGTGAAGACTTTGTGCTAACAGCTGCACATTGTTACAAAAAGTAAGTGAACAAACTGTTTACTTTTATTTGTTTTCTCAAAAAAAAAACAAACAGCTAACATCTACTGACTATTCCCTGACTCAGTTCTCCTATGGAGGTTGTAATTGGAACCCACAATCTGAAGAAGGTCAATAACAACAAAATGAGATACAGTGTAAAGACATGCAAGCACCCACATTATGAGAAAGCTGAATCCGGTAATGACATCATGCTCCTCAAGGTAAGTAAATATCTTTGAATGTAACTACTGATTCATTACAGTAACATTCAACAACAGAGCACCCACATCACTGTTTTCAACAACTTCATTTGAGACTTCACCAAAGACCTGATATGAGATCAGAAGTGTACAATGCTGGTTTCTATTAGTCCTTTTATCTTTTTTCCCCCTTTGTTGCATCTTGTAGCTCTCGAGGAAACTTCGACTGGACAAGAAAGTGAAACCGATCCAACTGGCAAAGAAGGAGATTAAAGCAAAAGACAATGTAAAGTGTCAGGTGGCTGGATGGGGTTTCACAGAAAGTAATGGCAAAACTGTTGATGTGCTGAATTGGGTAGATGTGCCACTTATTGACCTTAAGAACTGTGAGAGAAAATTAAAACACCTTCCAAAAGGTGTTATCTGTGCTGGAGGATCTGGGACAAAGAATGGATTCTGTCAGGTATGTCCTCTGTTCTTTTAAAGAAAGTATCATTTAACTTAACTTAAATAAAACAAGCTTCTTCCCCCTTACAGGGTGATTCTGGTGGCCCTCTAGTGTGCAATGGAACAGCAGTCGGTGTTGTGTCTTTCAACATCAAAAGAAGATGTGACTACCCAAATTGGCCCAACGTCTACACAGATATAGCAAAGCACCTTCCCTGGATCAAAAACATTCTGAATAAAAAACAATGCTAAGTACACACTGTAACAATATGTGATCTGCAATATCTGGCATTATAATACTGTATGTAAACTGCAGGATAAAAGTAAAATAGCTTAAGATATCTCTCCTGTATTGCAAAGGTTTTCCTGCTTGCTCTTAAATTAGAAATAAAAATAAATAAATAATAAAGCTACTTTCAAATCATGTGTCATTTTTTTCAGTTTTTCTATGATGTTTTTTTAGCTAAGAAAAAAAACCCAAGTTGTCTTTGTTGCACATTCATATCTGATGTTTGGTGTGCACAGAAATTTCCTGTGAGCCGGTGCTTCAGTGGTTAACATAGTCATGTTAGTGTGAGAAGCTTCTGAGGCTTTTCTGTGCTCAGTTTTATTTTACCTACTTTTAATTTTAAGACATGCATGCTGAGTCATTTGTGACTTTAAACTGGCAACTGTCATGTGGCTTGTGGTCTCCCTGTTTTACCTCTGGGAGAGGCTTTTCTTGGGTTACCTGTGCATCATTCAAATCAATTTAATTCAACTCATACAGCACCAAATTACAACAACAGTTGCCTCAAGATCCTTTATGTTGTAAGTTAAAGACCCTACATCACAGAAACACACCATGTTTTGCACTGGCAGCCCGTTGAGGGTGTACCCTGCCTCTCACACAATATTAGGTGAGAAATGCTCCTGGCTGCTGACACCCTGGTTGCATATGCAGTAAAAAAATGCATGGATGGACTGGCCCTGCTAGACCAAAAGTCTCTTTTGCATGTCTGGTGGACAGAATATGGCAGATGTCTGTTAAAAGCTCTGAATGGTTTAGGACCAAAATACATCAGTGACCTCCTGACCCAGTATGAACCTTCCAGATCCCTCAGGTCATCTGGATCCGGTTTTTTCCAGAAAGCCTCAGATCAGCTGAAACACTCAGTTTATTTAAATCCAGGTTGAGGACTCACCTGTTCTCTGCTGCATTTGAATGAAGCACCAAATCCGCACTGTTTCACTTTTAGGCTTAAATTGCAAAACTTAAATGTTAACAACTGATTTTATCTACTGTTCCTTTTTTATTTTTTTCCCATTTTTTCCCCATTTTAAATCATGCTTTTTATTTGTTTTTGTCTTTTAATGTCTCTGTAAAGCACTATGAATCACCTTGCTGTTGAATTGTGCTATATAAATAAACTTGCCTAAACCCTTGACTGTTTACTGTTTGAAATGAAAGAAACAAATTGTAAAGCATCCGTTTCACTGTGACTGTGAGAACGCTGGAAACTGTGGTGCCTGTGGTTTAACTATAGCTAGACAGAGAGATTTTTAAAAAAGTGTTGCTGTTCTTTTTGAAAAGCTTTGATCAAAAATAGATTGGATTAGTTTTATATTTTCAATTTTGAATCTGATATAGTATTTGTCAAAAATGAGCGATACCACAAAATGCATCAGATGTCAAAAATGTAACTCTGGGTTACAGCAATGAGAGCCTCGTGTTGGTGGCAGAGCAGCACTAATGCAGTTTTGTTTTTTTTGTTTTTTAAATAATCGAGAGGGATACACATGTATAAATTAGCTTAAAGTTTGCTATTTGATTTCAAATGAGTTGAAAACAGTATTTTTAATGCTGATGAATCAAAGGTGGGATCAGAAAACTGGCCATAGTTATCTAATGTGTGTCTAACCTGTCTTGTCTAGTTTTAACTTAACAGCCTACATCAGAGAACCTTTACATCCATCTGAACATAGCAGGTCCCCGAGGTCATGTGATCAGGGCCTGCTGGCTGAAAACTAAAGCAGACATAGGGGTGTCCAAATTCAAAGGCTGCATCCTCCCGAGGACCCGGCCTTCACGGTCTAGGTCAGGGGTGTCGAACTCCAGGCCTCGAGGGCCGGTGTCCTGTAAGTTTTAGATATCACCCTGGGTCAACACACCTGAATCACATGATTAGTTCATCACCAGGCCTCTGGAGAACTTCAAAACAAGTTGAAGAGGTAATTTAGCCCTTAAATTAGCTTTGTTGGATCAAGGACACATCTAAAACCTGCAGGACACCAGCCCCCAAGGCCTGGGGTTTGACACCTGTGGTCTAGGTGGACCGGGTCCTCCGAAGGCCGGGGAGTGGTGGGGTTTAATAAACTTAGCTGTCTGCTCCCTGCCATCTAAAATATAACAGGTCACTGTCGTTAGTTCTCAATCATCTTACACTGACACGGCTAGAGGTTTTTCAACAGTGGGCTCCAGATTCTGCAAGTCTCTGTCTCTGAGCCTGAGATCTGTGAAACTGCTGGTCTCTTTCTAAAAGAAGCTAAAAACTCCTATTTTTAAACTGGCTTTTAGTATTTACTATTTTATTGAATGTTTGAAGATTTTTTATTGTGAAGCATTTGTGATAAAATAAATAAAAATGGTACTTTACTTTATGTCTCACCCACCTAGTTTATCACCTACATCTGTTCTAGTTTATCTATGCCACAGTGCGTCTTCAGTGGTTGTGAGGGGGAAATGGAAAAGTTTATTCACACTGACTTTAAGAAACAGCTTTCAACAGTTCTGCTAGACAGACAGACAATTAGCACTGTCATGTCAGCCATCTTATTTATTTTTTTTTTTTATCTTTCTCCCCTGTAGAATTTATAAGCACTAGTAACAGGAGTGCTGTCTGTTATCTTTATCCCCAGTATTGTTACAAACTCGAACGTGCTGCTTACACAGCTGATGATTTATCAGCTTAAAACACTCGTCAACCCGAGGCTGTGTGTAAATGTGTATGTGAGACTTTCTTCATCTGCTTTGTTAAGAAGCTAATATGTGTAAAATAAAAGTATTCAACCAAAACACGATTACAGCATCTCACACATTACAAGTCAAAGACAGGGTTTCTACAATTTTCTAAAATATTTGATAACCATTATGACTTTGACTTTAGGTTAAATTGATTTAGCAAAGAGAAGTAGATATTATTATCTGCATATAGACTGAGAAATGAAATAGAGGATGTGGTCACAGACTCCAACACAGAAAGATATACAAATCAGGACGAGTCAAGCACATATCATTATATCTAGGATGTGGTGACGATTGTTGCTGCCTGTGCTCTACGAATGTTGACTAAATTTAACAGGAAAACAATGTGATTATACAAAAGTTGTCAAAATTCCAACCTCAGTAAGTTAACATTATGCATAACTTATTTTGTATAATACTCAGCATAAAATTAATAGATATTAATCAAGCAAACTGTTTAAACAAGATTAAAATGCACAGTGGTAAGTTGCAACATATGAATTTATTATTATTTTTAAATTTACTCCATATGCCCTTATTTTGGAAAAAAACTGAGTAAATAGCCACATAAAACAAAACCTTGTTATACAGTATCATAGAATATAACATCAATGCTGGAAAACGTGCGATCATTATTGTGAAAGATTTGTGGAGCGATGTTCAAGTAATCATTTTTTGTTTCGTGTAATAGGAAATCAATTTTGAAGATGTTCTGTTCATATACTAGTTGTGACTGATGTAAAATCTAATGATTAATTTGAGCTACATTTCTTTCTTTAGAAACAGGAAGTGACCCAGTCACTGTGAGTTGTGGTGTTTGGTTTTTTCTGCTACGTGACTATTTGACAGTTTTTTTCTGTTTTTCTAATTTTTTTGACCCTTGTTTTCGATAATGACTTGCTAAACCGAAATAAACATAAAATGACAGATGCATCGTTAACATAATCAACTGTATGGGCTTATGATGTAGTAAAAAGGAATACTACAAGTATCAAAACAATGTGCGGCACACTGAAGAGCAGAGCTAAGCAAAACAACTGTCCTCAGTATTGTATTGATATGACCACAAGGAATATAATGCTGTTGTGTCCAGCTTCATGAAGTAGTCACCTGAAATGGTTTTCCAGCAGTCTTGAAGGAGTTCCCATAGATGCTGAGCACTTGTTGGCCCTTTTACACCGAGACACAAACAGGATTTTGGTGCTTTAATCTGAATTGCCCAAAAATATCTATAGTCTATTGCTGGGGGAATTAACACCAGTATGGCATCCTGTTAATTTAAGTCAAATACTTGTCATTGTATGGTATATGTGTTAAGTTATAGACTAATGTGTTCTAAATACCTTAATGCGTGGTTTACAGATAGGCATACTTTTGTATTTTCATTTTGCTAATCCAATATGTGAAATCATGTTCAGAATAGAGGTGCAAGCTATACTGAAATGTGCCACCCTGTGTAATGTATTGTGCTTTATACTGAATTGTGACATTTGCTGTGTATAGTTTATTGGTGGCAATACAGTGATGACTAAATACATAAATAAGCAGAGTTCCCATTTCACCATGTGATATTGTTGCCACCTGGCAATACAGCAGTGGAGAGCCGACAAGTCTCTCCACTGCTAAATGCCGGAGGTCCTCCAGCGTTTAAACAAAGGGTTTTTTTAAAAAATTATTTTATTATTACAATTTTTAACACAAAGTTACACTCTTGCTGATTACTTTCCAGGGTTTTCATGATGTGTGAGGTCAGTGCCACAGGCCTTTAAACCTTGGGGCCACTGGGACGTGGCGTCATTGATAATGGGACGAGGCATGATATCTTCTGCAGTACTGGGACCCTCTGCAGACTTCATCAACATGACTTCTCCACAACACAACTGATGGTCGGTCCCAACCTCATTAAGAAGGAAAGAAATTCCACAAATGAACCCTGACAAGGCACATCTGTGAAGGGAAAACGGTTTTAGGCGACTACATCACGTCTCTTATTGAGAGAAGGCCGAGGGTTTGCAGCGCTGTCAACAAAGCAAAAGGTGGTTACTTTGAGGAATGTAAAATATAAAACATACTAGTGTTTTTATACATTTTTGCTTTGCTACATAACTCCATCAATCTTGCTTCACTTGTTGGATGTCTTAAGTATGTATCTATGTAACTTTAAATCTCCTGTCTTTATCAGTTCAGTCTTAACCATGCTGAAATACATTTTTTTTTTCGCACGAAACATGAAAACCGGAAAATGCTGCCCACAACCACTAAACAGGTACACCTCTGGTTACAGAAAACAGGAAACTTGGTTTTAGAAAAAAACAAAAGGTCAGAGCTTAACCAGAGGGTGGTGCTTAGCTCTGATGGGCAAGCAGCATTAACCCGCATGTTGTGTCTGGGGAAATTTAACCGATTTAAAAGTTTTATTTCTGAAAAATGTAGTTAATTTGGTCAGACTAACCTAAGATTCCATTATTTGTCCACAGAGGATTTCAACACACACAGACACACACACAGGAGGGAGGTTGAACGTCTGCTATCCTGGTGCAGCTGCAACAACCTGGACGCCCAGAAGACAGTGGAGAATATTGCTTTGCACTTTTAATTTTTATTTTTTATGTTTATTTAAGTGTTGGTTTGCACTAAGTACCGCAGCAATTTCCTAATGTTGTAAACCTGCTTAACATTTGGCAATAAAACCCTTTCTGCTTCTGGTTCTGAAATCTTCAGATGTTCCTGAAACAAGCCAAGTGAAGTTTGTGGTTCGGTAGGTCTCAGGCACACGAAATAATGTGAGCTATGTCAGACCAAAGTGTAGTTTTGGCATAGTTTTCTCCCTATACAATTAAAATATTTCTAGTCACTTTTAAGTTGTAACAGAACATGTGTTATTTTAGATACCTGTATAAAAATTTCAGTTGATAAAAACATGACAACAAACATACATACATACATACATATATATATATATATATATATATATATATATATATATATATATATATATATATATATAAATAAAAGCGTCTACACACACACACATATATATATATATATATATATATGTGTGTATATATATATACACACACACATATATGTATATATATATATATATACACACACACATATATACATATA
>VUQR01008773.1:26899-45879 GCA_015108515.1 Hemichromis elongatus | reverse complement strand
TGAATTTTGAACCTACAGGTACAGGTGTAATTTTCCAAACAGAGGGTTTTGTGGTACCAGAAATGAAAAGGAGTATATTAAAAAAATAAAAACAAATTAAAGTAGGTAGGTTATTGTAAAAACTACATGGACTCAAATGAGCAGAATTCAAACTGTATACTAGGAAAGTAAACCATGTAGCTAAATGTGATATAAACAAATGCTATTCCCCCCTTAATGTCACAGCAGATCGTTTAGTCTGTTTGGTTGGCCTTTTGCATTTGAAGCAAAAGGCCAAAAGCAAAGGCCAAAGCAAAAGTTGTTCAAACTAGGAGGGACTGGTGCAGCAAACAAGTAACAGCAAAAGGTGGAGGAGAAACAAAATCTGTCATAAAACGACATAAACCAAACATGTGTGTCACAAAGTGTGCTGAAACAAATCGACTACATTTACTGGAACAAATGTACCACCAGTGACTGCAAACTGATGTGGGGGAGTGAAACCTTCAGTCTCAAATGCAGATTTTTCTGCATATTAAAAGTGGGTAAATATTACCTAATTATTATTTTAACTGTGTGATCGTGGACATGGCCATCACAGGTACCACATCCTGATTTTATTCTCAGAAGTACTGAGCCTCCAAACCTGAGCTCTCTTGATACAGATTTAAATATAAGGACTTCTTCCACTTACGCATCTCTTCAGTAATACTCTCACAGCTTTATAGGCTACTTCATTATAAACCAGCTTTTTTCAGTTTGCCTTCAAGTGTGCTGTGTGCACAGGAGTATAGCATGTTTAAAACATCTTCATGTTATTTCTTCAAGCACTAAACTTGCAATAAAGAAATTTTTCATGTGCATGCGTCATATGGCATTGCATGCAAATATCTTCATCATACAGCATTCATTTTGTTATAAGGTTTTTGTTAATTGTGTTGGTTTTGCAAGCAAGTACACAGTTAGTTAGCAACTATCATGTGAACATAGTGGATCATTTAGCAGCTATATGATTTCTTAGGAGTTGGTGGAAATAAAAAAACAAAGCTAAAAAAATAAAAGTGAATTTAAAAGAATGCTAATGCGTCTCTTTGTTTCTTGGATGTGTGCAGCTCCAAGTGTCTGCTAACATGTTGGCCTTCAGCTAGTTGTGGTGGTTTCTCTGACCAGTTGATCTTCTTCCTATCCATCACCCAGGTACAGAAAACACAGAGCTCCAGAGCTTTACCCTGGCTGTCTGCCTCGGATACTTCTTCTTCGACATGGGTTGGTGTGTATGCTACCACACGGAGGGCCCCGTCATGCTTGCACATCATGCTGCCAGTATTACAGGCATCCTGCTGGCTCTGCTGATGGGAGTGTCAGGCTGTGAAACCTGTGGGGTCATCTTTGGCAGCGAGATCACCAATCCCCTGCTGCAGACCCGTTGGTTCCTCCGCCAGGTGGGCCTGTATGACAGCCTGCTGGGTGACGCGGTGGACCTGCTTTTTATTTTACTGTTTGCCACTGTTCGCGTGGGAATCGGCACGGTGATGTTTTACTGCGAGCTCACCTCTCCCAGGACGTCGCTGATAATGAAGCTTGGTGGAGTGGTTATGTATGGGCTGGCATGGGTGTTCATGATTGACATAGCCAGATTTGGCTACAAGAAAAGCAAAGCTAAGTATAAAAGGTGGATAGAGAACCACAAACTCAAAGACATGGACAGACAAAATGTGGATGGACATTCAGACAAGACTGAATGAAAAGCTAATGTTCTGTCTGAGGGCTTCTAAAGCTCTAAAGGTGCTATGTACAGCATGAAAACAATACAGCATTACTAAATATTTTTAATATGCTGTATGGTATGAGTCCCCAAATTAAAGAGAAAAGTTATTTATGCGTATTATTAGCACACTCTAACCTTGCGTTAAAATGGCATGGGCTGCTTCATAGCAAAAAGTTTAAGTTGTTTTAGCAACAGTCAGCTTTAGTTGTCTTTAGTTGTCTAAATGTCAGATCTTTGTGCACACTTGTCCAAAATGTACCAGCAGATTTATAGCAATGCAGCAAAACATTCACAGCACAGAATGTCCTGGATTATTACTACAGAAAACATCCGAGCAGAAACTTGGACAACCTGACAACCCAAAATAGATGTGAGTCTCTGTCTAGGCGTGCCTCCTTTTTCATAGTGCTGGCCATATGAGGTCCTCTAAAAATACAGACTACTTGAAAAATATGGCAAAAAAGACAGAAAGTAAAGGATTAAATGCCTATTAAGTTCCTGCTATTAAAACTGTTATCACTGAAAATATGTACATATGAAAACAAAATAAGTTTTTGAAATCCGTAATAATCTGTGTAAATTGATTGATTGATTGATCCATTCATTCATTTACTGGAAGTCCCAACCATCACTTTAATGATTCTCAGTAAAGCTGAAAAGAAGCTTAAGAGTCATTCTCACAGAATGCAGTTAACTTTAACAGCAAACTCTTTCAGGAAAAACAAGCAAGTATTGGACCATGTAAGCATGCAAACTGTTGCCTGTCTCTATGTTGGCCCTGAGTGATCTGTCCAGGGATTGGCACCAGGACTTAAGCAGTAGCCTAGTCCTTTTTGCTTGTATGCATGTCAACAACTTTGGGGCAGGTTCCTAACAGGATGACGTTCTCCTGGGAGTTCTCCTCCCACATCATGGCATCACTGAGCTCCTGGAAAGTCTGAGGTGCAACCTGGTGGCATCAGATGGACCACAATATAATGGCCCCAAGGTGATCTGTTGTATTTATGTCAGGCAAGCGTAGGGGGATTATCAATGGTATCATTCCTTTATCCTTCAGGAACTGCCTGCATTCCCGCCACATGAGGCTGGGCATTGTCATTTGGAGGCATCTTTATCGGATGCATGGATATATATCACCACAAATAATCACTGGCAAATGCCAGTCGGCATTTATAGTGCCAGGCAGTGAGCACAGGGTCCTCTCAAGAATGTGGGGCTCTCAGTCCACCCTCAGGAAGTCTGATTTTGATTGTTTGCTCAGAGATTTTTACATCTTTTTAAAACAGAGTTACTGCTACTCGCCAGTGCTTTGTTGGACATCTCAGCAATTTTGCATTTTTACAAAATGTGTCAAACAGTTTTTAAACTACCACGGGTGCTTTGGAAATGTTCCTGGATGTAGAGTTCAGCTAAATGGAGGGCGGTGATCATGTAGCTTATTTGAATTACTCTGCTTAGTGACCAACATCTAGGTTGTGTTGTGTTGTGTTTTTATTTTGTTGAATTATTTAATTAAAAAAATACTAATTTAATTGGCAATTCTTATATTTTGTCTCCTTTTTTTCTTACTTCCACGCAATTCAAGGACTTTTCAGGGAATATAACGGTATAAAGAATGATAAATGAAGTGTGTTAGTAAAGTGTTGGGCCCCCACGACAGCTTGATGACAGCTTCAGTGCTACTTAACTTGACTCTCCAAGTCTCTAGGATGAGCATCATTCTTCCAAAAGATCCTTCATTTGGCGTTTTGATGGAGGAGCTCTGTCTAGCAAACCGGTCAAAAAGCTCCCATAAAGTGTTCAGTTAGCTTGAGATCTGATCGGTGCAAAGAGCATATAATTCACATCTCGGTTTTATAATCATCAAACAGTTCTTTGACTCTCTTCCCTTTGGATCACTCGGAAGAGGACAACTGCACTGAAACCAGGCTTGACAGCATAACAGAGTCACCTCATTGTAGGGGTCAAGCATTCACATTTTTCCCTTTCATTTAGTCTGAATGAGTTTGAAACATCTTTGTTTAAGCTTTGTTCCTTTAGACAACCTTTATAAAATAAAGATCTGATGCAGTGCAATGTTTTTAGGGAGAAAAAGGATGCAGGATTATGTGCGTTTTATTCAAGTGTATCTAAATAATGTAGATACATGCTTGCTCAGCTGTTTTCTGACAGCTGTTCCATCACATTATTGTCTTCCATTGTGTTTTTTAAGGACCTTTTCTCCTAGCATGTTGTCTTTTTCTATCACCAATGTGTTTTATTTAACGTCTGTTGTGTCTTTCTATATTTTTCTTTATTTTTGCTAGGCCACTGTAGATGACTGTACTGACTATAATAGCCTAGAAATAGTAATAGTAAATTTCATTCACTTAAACTGAATCACCTTCTCTGGTATAGAGGAAGGCCATAGTATATACTACATTCATTTAATAAAGATGCAAAAAAAACCCACAACAACAATAAAACTGTTGAGTTTCATTAGTCAGGGCACTGGAGAAAATCTACAGAGGCCAAACCTGTTTTTTTAGTTTTCTATCAAAATAAAAACATGTATTGAAACGCCATTAAGTTATTAAATTGGGGACTTTATTATGGAAGGCTGTGTGGAATAACTTGCCTCTAAATTGTCTCTTAAGTGGACATTCAATGAACTGTAGTTTTTAGTAGCATAAAGAGGTGAAACTGTATTTTACAAGACTTAATCAAAGACAGCATCTATATTGATGCATTTACGGGTCCTGAAACACAGGCCAACATCCACCACACTGAAGCTCTGAATCTAAATTACAGTCCCCCAGATAAATTAGAATAGAATAAATTTTACTCAAACAGCCAATGTTTGAGTAAAATAAGCCGTCTGCAAAAATAAGTCAAATCCTATGTTAAATCAGTTAGCATTACCAGACAGGTTATACTCCTTCCTTCTAGCGCAAAAAACCACCAGATTTTTACAGCCATAATTTAAAATCAGAGGTTTTATATTGGGTTCTTAAAAATTGATGTCATACTCCTGTTTTATTTATATAGACTGGACTGACTGAGCAAGTAATCAAACTGTATCCTGATACCATAGTAACCTGTCAGTCATAAGATTGGTGCATCCTAAACCCTGATTTATAATCCTAATAGGGAATACACCTAAACATCATGTTCTATTGAGGCGTATGAAAACTGTTTACTCAGTCAATCAGCAGTAGGGTCATTTTCACATGGACCTCTATACAACCAGACTTCTTTTTGTAACCAGAGTTACTGCCCCCTGCTGGCCAAGTTTAAGGCACTTATGCATTAGCTTCCTGTTTCAGGCCAAAGTTTAGCTCTATGTTTTATGCACAGTCTGTCATCTTACTTCCCCATCAAGATCAACTAAAATTAAACAAAACTTTCAATTAATCTTTTCCTTAATTTTCATCAAAAAAGGAGCTTCTTGTGTCATAAACGTGTTAACAGAGTTAATAACAATGTAACAAAAACATAACATTTAAAATAACATTTATAAAATGGACTAATTCTCCTCTTTTTAAGGCATTTGTGTTAAAGCATTACATTATAGCATGGTGTGAAACAAAAAAAGTGCGAGTAAAACCATGAACAAAATTACTGATATGCAGTCATTGTACAATATACGTCTTTACCCTGAACGCAGTCCAAAGCCATCATCATTTTTGCCTCAACATATTTGTCCACAAACCAGAGCCACAGCGCAGTCTTGTGGCCAGTGAATAGTGAAATAGTGAATATCCAACCTTAAATGTGAAGTGCAGATGCCTCGTGAATTTATTTTTACAGATTAAACACAGGTTGGACGAAGCAACTGGGAAACCTACAATGTACACTTCAGCTAGCCAACCAAGCATCAATCAACCATCTGAATTATTGTTTTCAGAATTTTTTTGTCCACCTGCATTTTATTTTTGAATGATTTTTGCTTAAAACTGATGGACTGTAGACTGGGGGGCAGTGAGTTGTTTACAGCACTGTGGAGGAATTTTGATCTACTCATCTTTGCAGACTTCTCGTATTTCAGCCACTTTTTGAGAGGGTTTTTAAGCATGAAACACCTTTTTCAGGTCATTTCACAGCATCTCAATCAGATTCAGGTCTCCAAAGTTTTTATTTTGTTTTTCCTGAGTCATTCAGAGGTGGACTTGCTGGTGTGTTTTGGATCTTGGTCCTGCTGCAGAACTCTTTGTGTTCTTTTTGGTCAGCAGTGTTTTTTATCTTGAACTCTCCCATGGATGCCATTTTTGCCCAATCTCTTTCTTATTGTTGAATCACAAACTCTGACCTCAACTGAGACATGTGAAGCCTGCGATTGTTTAATGTTGTTCTGGGTCCTTTTCAGACCTCCTGGATGAGTCGTCATTGTGCTCTTCGAGTACCATTTCTATTTAAGTGATTAAAACAGTACCAGGTAGGTTTGGGTAACTTTTCTCCCTTAATCAATCAATCATTTAAAAAATGTTTTTTGTATTTACTCAGGGTATTTTTGTCGAATATTAAAATTTGTTCGATGATCTGAAACATTTACATGTCAGAAATATGCAAAATACTGGGAAATCGGGAAGAAGGGAAACACTTTTTCCACACCACTGTATTATAATGAATTATGATCCAGCATCACTCCATCATATATTAGACTCAAAGAAAGGCCATTCTACATAAAGAGTGCTTAACTTTTTTATTTCTTGTTTATTTGCCTACTTCTTTTGTAGGATTTATTTTTAACTCAAGTAAATGGGCTGGATATTTGTTTCATTACTTTGTAAAACAGCTGTACTCTTTCACACATGCTCGTAATACTACTATACTATTAGTAATACTGTATTAAGCCACAGTACTGTGAATAAGCATGAAAAGTGTACCTATTGTTTTCTATGTCACTTCTTCTCACTGTATTTAATTGAATTTTTGGATTCCAGTTGGCCTTGTTCTTGGTCCCTCTGTGCCAGTCCATTAAAAATATCTTTTAAAAAGGTCCCTGTTGTCCTGTAATTATCAGGACTAGCCCCACTCAAGAAATGAACCTTTAGTTTTCTTGAGATAAAAAAACTAAATCAACCTGCAATTATACGAAACTGGAATTTTCATTAATTATTAATTCATTTGGAATCACGAAATGATATTACAACTGCAAACAGGGTAACTCACAGCATTCATACAAAAAGCACTTTTTTCTTACTTATGCAAGATTCACGTGATTCGATTCACGTTAATCAATCAAATATTAATTAGAAAATGTATTCCACAGTCAGTGAGAAATTAAAACTTCTAAATTCTCCAATTTATGTCATAAACTGAGCGAGTGCATCGCAGCTGCAAAGTTAAAACCACATAAAGTTAAATTAGCACTAATTTGATCAACTGAGCTAAAAGGAACTTCACATCGTTTTGTTTGTATCCGGTGTCACTTGTTAACAACCCACATCAGGGGTGAACAACTCCAGGTCTCCAGGCCCGGTGTCCTGCAGGTTTAAATGTGTCCTTGATCCAACACAGCTGATTTAAATGGCTAAATTACCTCCTCAACATGTCTTGAAGTTCTCCAGAGGCCTGGTAATAAACTCATATCTAAAACCTACAGAACACTGGCCCACAAGGCCTGGAGTAGCACACCCCTGATCTACACATACAGTATCTAACACAATAAAAGCAAATTTACAACAAATTCATGTTTAGCTTTTCTGATGCTCCAAAATCAGAATTAAAATAGTCTTTCCTGAAACTCTGTTAATGAGCAAATACATGCGTGATATACTGAGCAAAAAGTCTAAACCTGCTATGTGTACTAGCTTAGCTTAGCATAGCTAAGACTGAAAAGCAGGGAGAAAGAAAAGAAAAAAAACAAAAAAAAAACCCACCTTTCACTCTAAAGCCCACTTATTTTTCAATATCTTAGAATTTAAAATTAAAATTTAAAATGCCCAGAAAACCACTTGTCACTCACTGGGGAATAAAGTGACCTGTTCGACAACCAAAATTCATGATTGCTTTGCTAATAGCACACTGTCACAGCTGCCTGTAGTTTGCACAAAAGAGGCTGTTTTGTCTGCAAACAGTCGTTAGATACTAATTAGCGAAACTTGAAAACTCAGAAGTCATCTTTAAAGTTTTTTTTTTTGTTTACTGCTGAGCAAGTAGCTGGCGAGTGCTTTTTAAGAGAAGTACTTTGATGCAAACTATGGACAACCAATGCAATCTGCTAGCGATCAAGGGGTTTGCAAGGAGGGGTTTTTTTTTTGGTGCAGCACCACATACCTCTCTGCAACCTCCAGAAACCACCAGCCAACCGGTCAGGGAATGCACATTTGTAACTGACACATGCCTCTGAGTCCACGTATAAAAATCACAGCATTAAACCGGCTTACAATTTAATGCAAAGCTTGGATAAAAAAACAGCATAAAATCCCTTCTGGATACATTATATGGTTGGAATGAGTGTTTAGCCTTCCATTTTGGAATTTTATTGAGCACTTTTATATCGACTTTATCTATAATATAGAGGTTATTTTCTATTACAGGTTTTTACACTGAGATTTGAAGAGGAAAATCTTCGTTCAGTACTGGTCACAGTCATAATGTCTCACTTCTTCTCTGCTGAATGTCTGTGTCGTCAGACAGTTGGCTTGGCCTTTTTCCATTCATTATATCCAGTGTTTCAGATAATTTATGCAGTGATTATTTTTATTATAGTAGCAAAAAGTGTTCATGAATAACTCGGTGATATGTCTTTTCTGTTTCTGCTGGGTGAAAGAGTTTATAGTGGAGTAATCCTGACTGCGATGATCACACCATCCTTTGAAGTAGGAGATCAGACATTAATCCTTCAGTGGTAAAAGGTGGAGGAAGGCGAGCATGCAGCAACATGAAACTTGGCTCTGACAGCCGAGAGAGCAGGAAGCCTTTCGTCACTGAATCCCATCTGGAAAAAAATACCAGATGGAGAGTTTGAAATACAAAACACTAAACTGAGCACGAAGCTGATGAAAGTGAGATGACTGAGAGAATTAAAACACACCGTTGTTGTCATCGGAGTCTGTGGCTGCGTCGCCGTGTGTTTGTCGCAGTTCGTTGTACTTCATCTCTATATCCTGGAAGCAGATCATCATTACAGCACAACCGACTGTGGCCCACAGGTCAGACACAGATACAGTCAAACAAAATGTAGGAAAAAAAACTGTTCTCTTAATGCAGAGATGGTGATTGCAGTGAGACACTTTACATGTAAATATTAAAGCACCTCTAAACACACATTGGTGGTAAAGTAAAAAGCACTAACCAGTAAATAATTCCCAGAAAAAAAAAAATTTAATTTAAAAATCGATTGTTTATTGAATCATCTGACAATAAAAAATATAATATTAATTTGTGTAATATTAATAATAATATTAATTTGCATATATGCAATTTAATTCTGATGATATTTGCTATAGCCCATAGATATCCCATCATGTGTAGGTTTTGTGAATGCAGAAAGCAGCCCTCACATACTGAAGTACCTTAAGATACTGCAGATCGGCCTGTAGGAGGCGCAAATGGGTCATGAGCTGCCGACTGAGGTTGGGGCCGCTGCCTCCCATCTGCGAGGAGGAAGACAGCAGTTTTCTCATGTCGATCCCAACATCACTTCCAACTCCGACATCATCATCAGTGCTGCTTTCCTCAGAGCCGGGGAAATCCAGGACCACAAAACCACCTGTTGGAGATGCAGATCAGGTGAGATCATCAGGCAAGTACATTTTGGTCATTAATTCTTAATACTATAGTACAGCAGTACCATTTCCATTACGTTCAGCAGCCTCAGGTGGAAGCTGCAGGTCTTCTTTCTGTAAACTTTCAGACGCCTGGCTCTCATCACAGGTAGCAGAGGGTCCCTGTGGGCTCTCAGGCAAAGGAGGACTCGACTGACTCCCACGAGCTCCACTCAGCTTGCTCTCCTCCGTTTCCTCCTCTGCTTCTCTGCTTAACATGTGTGTGAAGACCGCCTGCTTCAGCATTGCCACTGAAACAGACATCAGCCGTTATTTCCCTGATGTGAATGTGAGCACATTAGCTTTAACATTAAAAACTGGTTCTGCTGAATGTTTCATCCTGTTGAAAGGGATTTTTTCCTTCCCACTATTGCCAAAGTTTGCTCAAAGAGGATTCTTTGATTGTTGGGGTTTTCTCTCTATTACTGTAGAGTCTCTTGCTTACAGTACAAAGCAGGCTGAGGTGACAGGTTGTGATTTGGTGCTATATGAATAAAATTGAATTGATTTGAATTAACCTGAGCTTAATGGCAAAGCAAACATCTCAGGGACAAAACTATCCACAGTGCTTACTGCTGTCATCAGGCAATCGGGACTTACGTGTCTTTAGAGCTTCTTCAGCTTTGGAGCAGGGCATGACAAAAGCATTGTGCTCTTCTTCATTTTCAAGGGCAATGCCAAGCCGTGAGCCTTCCTGCAGCAGTCTCTCAGCCAGCTGCCCGTCTAGGAACGCCTCTAGCTCTGCTTCATCCACCTCTCCATTCTGCTCCCCTTCCTCCTGCCTGTCTGTCATTGGCAGCTCCTCTTCTTCATCTTGTGATCTCAACCCATCAAAGGGGTTGAGACTCTCCGGTGGATCTTGAATGTCTGAAGTAGAAGCTGCTTCTTTATCAGAGATGCTGATACCTGGGATTTAAATAAAAAACGTGAAGCGTTAGAAAGAAAACCACGAACAACAACAACAGGACTTGCAAAGACTCCAAATCAGCCCACTGGACAGCTGGAGGGATTTTAACTATATTTTCATAGGTTTTAAAGCTTTTCCTACTGCCCCCACTATAATATACCAAAGCAATTAAATAATAGTCAAACTATAACAATTAAAACACATAAAATTCCCTTTTTTTTTTTCTTTTTTTTTTTTTTTTTTTTTTTTTTTTTTTTTTTTAAATATTAAGTTTTTTTTTTTTTTTTTTTTAAAGCAACCTACAACACAGCCTACTAAATCTTCAACTTCACAGCAGGTTTTTTTTTTTGTCATTTTCCTTTTCTGAGCTTCTGCATCCCTACTCACCTCCCAGGTTTCTCAGGTCAGCTGATAAGCTGCTCCGGGAGGTACCCAGGTCCAAGAAAAGCTCAGAGGAGACAGGGCCTTCTCTGTTGCTGCTCCTAACCTCTGGAACAATCTACCCCAGCACGTTAGAGAGGCTCCTTCATTGTCCACCTTTAAAACTTGTCTTAAAACCCATTTGTACTCCTTGGCATATGACACTGTATGACTCTGATTTTATTGATTTTATTGTTTTTAATCTTTTTTTTGGCCATTTTATTGTTTTTAATTCTAATTATCATTTTATTCTTTTTTCTTTCTTTCTTTTTTGCTATTTGTGCTAATTTTATTATTTCAAGTTTTTATTGTTTATTTATTTTGGGTAAATCTTTTTTTTTTTACTTATTCATGTATCATTTAGCCATGCCAAGTGTACAGCATGTTGTGTTCAGCTGTATTGTTCTGAAAGTGCTATATAAATAAATTGCTTGCTTACCTGCAAGTGATTGCTGTTCATTCTGTTCATTCATTCATTCTCATCCTAACCGGATGAGCCTATGATGGTAACAATCTCCAGCCTCCTCTGAACTTTCCTTCAAAACAGTAACAACACATCCAAGGGGCTTCTTAGTGAGGGCTGAGAGTTGAAGTTTCAACTCTGCAGGGGAAACCCCAATAAAGAGCAAATCTTTGTTTGTTTGTTTGTTAGGTGCATGGCCTCAACTCTGGTGATAAGCGATCTGTATTGGCCTGGGGTCATCCTCCCCGGAGGAGCAAGAAGACTCAGAAGTGGTTGGTAGGAGCACAAATGCAGAGGGAAAGGCTACTCATGGAACACTTAACTGGATTTTCATTTAATCATTTTTGCAGTTCAAGAACACGGCATTAAGTACATAAGCAGGCCAACGTGAACTGGCAGCGAGAGTGCGAAATTTGATATAGTCACCGACAAAAGTCCCCTTAAGTTCCTTAATAAACAATTTGTAGGAACACGCAGGAATTGGCCAAGACGGTAAGTAAGCATCTCACCATATCAAAGCAGCAACCTTCTGCAACAACGGTCCTCTCCTGAAAATGCTTTGGGGGACACAGCATCATAGAAAGCAGCCCCGATAAAAGTTGGGGCAGCCGGCACCACCCCTCTGAGCTTTGGCAGCAGAAGCAATGGCTGCAACAGGGGAGAGGCCAGTGGATAAATTTGACTTAATCAATTCAATACCTGAGCAACACAGTGGAGCCTCTGAGTCATCAGCACATCTTGGGCTCCAGTGAATTGCAGGGCAGCTGTATGTTCTCTTGAAAGGCTTATCCCGTGGTGTCCTGACTGGGTCTGCTGACAGATTATATAGTCAAGTTTTAGCAAACAGCGAGTGTAGGACTCAAGTGCCAGACCCAGGCAAGACAGAGTGCGGTTTGAGATTCTTTCTTCACTTAGAGAAATTGAACATGAATTAACTTAGGTGAGCTCTACTCACGTTAAAGAAATGTATACATAGAAACAAATTTTTACTTAAACACAAGGCTGAGCTCAACTGAACACAGCAATCCAATTAAAATAGAGAGACAGACATGAGGAGCGGAGGACGGTAGCGAGAGACCAGGCAAGATCTGTCAGAGGAGATAACAAGTTAGAATAGGCAGAGAATATAGGAGGTGAGTTAGATAATATTATCCAGAGGATTATCATGAGAAAGCCTTATTTGAGATCCAAGCTAGTAGGGAAGAGCAGGAGGCCAAAAGGGAGAAACCTTGAACCCATGAAGCAGCTGGTGATGGGTGGGCAGGCAGGTGAGCATGGGAAGGCTCTGAAGAGCAGCGGCAGTAATCCAGCAGGTGAGTAATGATCCTGAGCAGCAGCAGATTAATGAGAAGTAAGAAATTTATCCTCCAAAAAATATTAGAAATAACTGACATGCTTATGTTTTGGACAGAACCCAACTTTCCTGCCTCATGCCACCCAGGAGCTCTCCCAGCCCTGTTTGCCTCAGCTGTTCCCACCACTCTGTCAGCCACTTTCACGTGGCCCGCTTCTTCAGCTCCCTCCATTCGGCTGCTGTTTCCTGGACCTTCGGACCTTCCGGAGCAAGGTTGCCATCGCTTGAGCCATTGACAGGTGAGTTGAAAAAGCACATGTACACCATGTATGCATGTTTTTAAGCAGTTACAGAAAACAAATACCGCTGACTTTGGTCATCAGGTTTCTCTCGTTAATAGTTTTTCAGAGCATCATGTTCAAACACTGCCTCAGACACCAATGCAGCATTTTATAACCGAACCAATGACAGAGTGAGCTGTGAGAAGGAGAACGCTGTGAACCAGAAGCTCCGCCCTCGGGGAGTCATTCAGAATAACAGTTTGTAGTTGAGCCCCGGTAACCAAACCGAAAGCTCCTTCTGCCGCTTCAACTAAATTTTCGCCGGATTCTTTCGCTTCTTTGTTCTTTTGGTGTCTGGTCCAAACCGTTCGACACGGCTCACTGTGGAGAGGGCGAAAGAAGAGTGCCTACCTCGAAAAGTTTGCTTAACGGGTCCAGTACTACTGCGGATTGACGGCGAGGTCGCTATAACTTAAAGCATCTCCAAACAAACCTAGAAAACTAGTGAGATTTTTGGAAAGGTCGCAGTGGATGAGCAGCTCCTCTGTCATATTTCAAAGTTTGTTGGACAGCAGCAGACTGTAAAAGCGTTCAGCATTACATAAAAGACGCAAAAAAGGCATGAATCCTTAATGAGAACTCCAGGGAGTGAGCAGACTCTCCAGACTTGTGCACTGCGCATTAAAGTGGGACTGAGTTCCAGGCAGAGAGCTGGAGAGCAAGACGTATATGGACTGATTGGCCGTGTGCACGCTGCCCTGGTGTGATGCTCATTTGGTTCTGTTTGAGTGAAAATGAAACTTTGGGACAGCTTGTCCCACTGGACCCGAATTTGGGACAGTTTAACGGCTTTTGCGGTCAAGCTTTAGCCGTGGACATTTTTTTTCTTCCTCAAACAAGAGGTAGTTGATGTCGTCGCGTTTCTAAATTAAATGGATTATTATCAGTTTGTTTTCTTGGAAATAAATTCAGTTAAAGCTTTGAGAGAGGGAGTATGAAGCCAGTGAATATTGAATATTGATCTCCCGTGGATATAAAGTGCACAAATTATCTTTGCTTTTCCTTGAAAGCCCTGGTTCTCTCTGCGGGTCATCGTGCGCTCAGAGCTCAAAGAAGAGACGCGGATGTTCGCTGGGGCGCAGCGTGCAGCGCCGCTGCACATGGAGCGCTCCGGGCGGCCCCCGCTGATGTTGCTCGGTCTGCTACTCCAAATCTGTTCCGCCGTTACCGTTGATCGCATCAACTCCGACCGGTACGCGGTCTACTGGAACAGCTCCAACCCTAGGTAAGACCCCGACTGGGCTTTTACAGAGAATGGGTATTGAATAGAATACGGGGAGTGTCAGTAAAGGAGGAAAATAAATGGGACATACTTTGTAAAACAAACAAACAAAACAAAAAGCTTAAATGATGCCAAATGTTAGCTTTATTAATAAAAGCGAGTAGCAGCAGCAACATGACAGGGCTGGATGTTGAACTGCGGAGGTCACATACAGCCAGAAAGTATGCTCTTAAATCCGTATCTGCAAAACGTTTGACAAAAGGGAGCAAAAATGGTTAAAAACTTAAAATTTATCTCAAACCAAGGACACTGTCCACGAGATCAAGATTTTTAATGAATAAATTGCAGGTTTTAAAACATTCATACGAATGAACCAAGAAAAAAACTATAAAAACAGAGTAAGAAAAAATGAGTGAGTAGGTTTCATTCTCCTAGTGTTCTGACGGAGAGCACAATGTCAAATGTGAGCTACATAAAATATATATGAAATAATTGATGTATCAGGTAAAATATTTGAATTACACATACCGAGAGTAAAGGCTGAACTGATAAACTAAGAATGTGCACTTGTAATTTACAGTTTAAACAACTGTCCACGAAGCACAATATAAATTCTGTTGCCACAATCTCAACAAAAAAAAACAACCCCAAAAAAACAGTAACAGCTATTCTCGGTTCAATGGGTCGCCAAATATCGTTGTTCTTTATATATATATATATATATATATATATTTCTTTTTTCTTTTTCAGTCTACAGGGAAATCAAACCATTTGAATCTGCAATAACAAAACTTGTTCTGTTTTCTGCTGAGTAAGCAGCAGCTTTTTGTTAATGATGATCTTTTCTTTTACAGGACTATACAGATCTCGTAGATCTCTTTGGATTTTCAGCAGTTGGTTGGACAAAATATCTGAACATATGACATGTTTTAAACATTTACTGACTTTTATTAATAACATTATTCTTGAAAATTGTTGTCAGTATTTTTTTTTTTTTTAATTGTCAGTGAGAAATAAGACAAGAGAAACCACTGCAGTTTTGCAGTTGACAAGTTGAAGCTGACCCTTTCAAAAATACTGAATTACAGTAAAGATGATAACAAAAAAATTTAAATTTTGGTCAGTATTTCACAATTTTGTTTTAAAGACGTGGGGATTACGTAATGATAAAATTATAAAATTCTGCCTGTCTCAAAAACTGTTTTGATGAAGTTTAAATAATCACAGTTGCTGTTTTCTGCTCCTCATTTGATGTTTTGCTTTGACACAGGAAATTACAGGCGAGCTCAAATCTTAATGTGCTTTGCACTGATGGCTGTACAACACTTACATTTGAAAAAGTAAACTTGTTCTATAGTTCAAAGTTTAAAAAAAATCTATGGACTAATTAACTTAAAATGAAAGTTGCAGACAGTGAAATGTCTTTCTCTGTGAAAGGTCACATAACCCTAATGTTAGAATTAACTGCAGCTACCACAAAATACAGACACAGAAAAGAAACAGAGATCCCAAATGTATGTGTTAAATGTCTAGAGTGGTAAAACTGACCCTGATTTGACTAACTGTGCAATCATTTCTCAAGTTGTTTCGGTGTATTATATGCCTGGCAGCAGAGCGTTGATGGCTGTCCATTCTGTCTTCTGATTGGCTAAATGATATCTGAACAACCCAATAGCAACGTGCAGTGTTCGCAAATCATTGTAATATTTTAGAGATTTATTCTTTTCATTTTGAAGAGAATTTTGTAAGAGAAAGCAAAATGTTCAGATTTTACTCCTTTAAATTAAAAAATGAAGAGTTAAAGAGATGCTGAACAGAAATGGTATTGAAGGCAAACAATGTCTCACATTTCAGTTCTCAAAGGCAGATTAGATTCCAGCCTCATAACATGTTTCCATATGCACATGTGGTCCTCCAGATGCAAACAGCATCTCAGGTTTCCGAGTGCATGACCTGCACTTTAGTGTCCTTCTATTCCTCTAATAATTGAGGAGTAATATTCCAGGTTGGCCAGTTTATCATAATTTATGCTTTCACTTGAATACAAAATATTTTAAATTATTCCTTTAATTTGAAAGGTCTCAAAGTGCACAGTCCTGTGAATTTATCAAACTTTGATCTAAGTGTGGCTTAAACAGAAAACATGATAGCTGGGAGACGAGCTTGGCCAATGACAACATGGCGTCTTCACACTGCAGAGAAAGATTTCAGTAAGGATGGAAAATTGCAGAACAAAACACCTTCACTTCTTTCTATGTGGAAGGGAAGTTATTACATGTACAAATACGTGCACTTTTCCCTCATGCTGAAATGTTCCAGATGTGATTGATATTTTACAGAGATGATACTCTGACATGTTTTGGAGAATCACAGCATTGCTGAGCCGAAAATGACATCAAGTCTTTTGTTCAGTTTTATTTTTGAAAAGGAATCCCCAAAAGGTCCCACATCTTGGAGGCAAGAATCTGAACATTTTTGAGAAATTTCCACAATTTTATAGGAAATATTAAGAAAATATTACTCATCATTTCTTCTCTCTTTTGGTTATTAATAACCAACTGTTTTTTTTAATCTCCAAATATCATTCTTTATCAAACCTTTTTTTAGAAGATTTAGTCATATTTTCTGTTCTTACAGAAAATCTGACATTCATTTGCTAATTGGAGAAATATGTATGCTAACATTTGTACTAGTAATTTGCTAACAGTTTACGTTGTTAACCTCCTAGTTTGTTTAAATATTTGTAAATTAAACATCAAAACAATAAATGTCCAGTGCAGCCTTGTTGGTGTCTTTTCAACCATTCACAATTCCAACATCACAAATATTCAGTTTATAAAGACGTGACACAAAGACAGGAGAAAAAAGAAAAACAGGAAAACGTGTCATCCGAGAACCTGGAATACCACAATATTCATTCTTTATTGGCTAAAAAGTGATGAAAATAATCATAATACTCTTTTTGTAAACTGATAAGTAATATTTTAACGCTTGCCGAGCGTCCCGTGGTGTAATTAGTATCTGACACGAACGCTAAAACAAAGGTGGACGTCGAGGCGACGAGATACCTGCTGCTCAGCCTGTGACTTTGTGTCAGATTTGGGGACAACTGCTTTACTTTTTGTAGCCATTTCCCTCAATGCCGGGTTTCAAAAATGTCAGTTTCGATTTTTGTAAACAAGATGTTCTCATGACTCATCAAGTGACGCTACTGACTTGTCAGTTAGTGGCATGCAGTCTGACGACATCACATTTATTACCCACCTTAAGACCTGGATGACCTCAAACTACTTGCTTCTAAGTTCAGATAAAATCGATATTATCGTACTTGGGCCTAAAAATTTTAAAAATGGTGTCTAACTAGATACTGACTTTAGATGGCATTACTTTGGCTTCCAGTAACACTGAGGAATCTTGGAGTCATCACATGTTTTGTCATGCAGATATGTTCTCTAGTTGACCAAGCAAATAGAAGTATACAGCTGACCAAGCGATTTTCTGTAACCACTCACCAAGGGAATGCTCATTTCCTTCAGCATGAAATAGTTGCCAAGCAGTCGCCAATTGGCCTCTATGCTCTGTGTGACAGAGGCCTAAGTTGAGAGTCAGAAACAGAGCATGTGGAGTGAATGGGCGACCGACTCTGACAGGGGGGCTCACATCACAAAAAAAACCCCCAAAACACATATGTGGCAGCAACCCTACCTGATAAACCTGTACAACAGGCAACCTTTACGGTCTACAGAACAAATTTAAAAATAAAGAACCCGCTTTGAATGGCATCATGAAACTGTTTGCATAATTACAACCATACACTCACTATGGCATTAGTGAGGGCAGCTATGAAGAGAAGTGGAAAGACCGTTGGTCCAGATGACATGGCTGTGATGTGAAGAGGTCTAGGGAAAAGGGCAGTGGGCTCTTTATCTAGATTAATAGAGTCCAGGAGAGTGAGAGGATGCCTGAGGAACAGAGAAGCGTACTGGTATCGATTTTCAAGAAAAGGATGATGTGAAGAGCTCTAGTAACTACAGATGCATAAAGCAACTTGGGGTTGGTATCTTGCCCAAGGATATTTGGCACCACCCTTCCTATTAGTAGATGACCTGCTATACCTCCTGAGTTACAGAGAGGTGACTGTCATATGATTTCATGTGGAGACAGAACAAGAACTGTGGCCAACTACTTGTGTTTAAATAATTCTGAAAGTCAAGCTGACCTGTGTAGGATCATAAGTTCAAAAAATATTGTCCTCCTCAATCATGCTAGTTGCCTCAATTGCTGTAGAAGCACTAAAATACTGAACCATTAACTTGAGCTGCAGTAACTTATTGGCAACGTTGGTCTTTAAACATTTCTTTAACAAATGTTTTGTTGTAAAAATGTATCAGTACACACTTTTTCAACAACATCATTCAACTGATGAGGTGCAGTCACCAAGATCCCCAAAGCTCATCAATAACACCCATGCTGCCTATGATTATTATTATAAAAGTATTATAAATAAAGGAAATTATCATTAATATAAGGTATTTAATACAATCAGTATTATAAATTAAGATATGTTAAAAGAGGAAAAATGAATAATCTCAAGATTAATCCATTAACTTTGTTGCTGGATGAGACAAGCTGCTCTTTTGAACCAGAATTTAACTGGTATAAAACTTTAGATCAGCGGTCTCCAATCTTTTTTGCACCACGGACCGGTTTATGTTTGACAGTATTTTCACGGACCGGCCTTTAAGGTGTTGCGCATAAATACAACAAAATCAAACCAGTACTGGTACCAAAAAAAAAAAAGAAAATGTATTAATAACACACGGGAAAAAACACAG